>BLKR01009205.1:0-158106 GCA_011170035.1 Teleogryllus occipitalis
ACACCTGAATGTGTCAATCAATTTTGAAGAATGATTATAAGCAGGAGTAATGGTTTACTGCCTTGAAAGTCAGGGGTGCCCAGAGAAAACAAAGGAGCCTGGGGCAGTAGATCCCTCATTTCACACCAAATTCCCTACCCAATACATAAAGAAAATTAATCTCTCCATGTTGCAGAAAAATCTTACAGCAGTTAATTTGAATTGTATATTTTTTATATATACTGAATGAAAAAATTGTTGGGGCCCCAACGAAATCAGGATCTGGCAAAATGACCCAGCTTCCCTTCCACTCCCTTCTGATTCTGTTTAAAGCTGATAACTGCAACAGTATTCATAAAGAGAATGTATAGCCAACCTCCATTTCCTCTGACAAGTCGAGGCAGTTGACTCCTCAAGAAAGATGTCACAGTGAACATTAAATATTTTTTTCTTCAGTATTATTTTACCATGTTGCTAAGTTCATTTTAATTTTTTTGAACTGCTGAGGCTAGTATTAATTTTATAAAATGTTGAGGCTATTTTGTAACTGTAGTAATAAAAAATGGTGTTTAGTCACTAATAGTGACAATATAGTTAAATGTGTAGTTCTTTGTACACTAGATGCACACTAACTGCCAGTGCTGGTAGCTGAATCGTTTAGTTACTTCCATGAAGTCGCAGAGGATAAGCAAATCAAGATAATGTATTGTCAAGATAAACAATAACTCATGGATGGATGACCATCTGGGAAACCCAGGGATCTAAAGGTGCCAAGCCCCTGGCAGAACAAATGTAAGGCAACAACTGACTACACCAAAGGAGGATTATTCCAATCCAAATTCAATGCAAGTATGTGGCTGTATAGAACTATAGAATGTTGTTACAAACTAATGTAACAGAACTACAGCAAATTCAATGCTGGAAGTTACAGGGTACTTGTAAACCTCTACATATTTATCATTTACCAAGACAAACAGAACATTGTAAAATATAAAAAAAAAAATCAGATTGAAAATTGTTACTACTCAATTTACATTGTTTGAAATGGGCAGATAAATATATAGACTCTGTAAAATGACACAGCTACATAAAATAAATAATCCTATACATACTCAACATGAAAAAATGTTTATACTCACAGATGGCTTGGCAGTTAAAAACACTTTTACACTTTGATTGCAACTAAGCACTGGATGATTAGCTACTCGATTTAGGAACCGATGTAGCAAGGCCATACGAGCAATAATGAACTCCTTTGAGTAGCGATCCAACTGTGCCAAAAGTGTGTGTTTTCCTGGTAAAGGCTGTAAAACATATATTATTAGTATCCTCATGAAATTATCATCCTAACAATGTTGGTTATAATCTCTTCGATACTTACTGGAATTAAGTGAGTAGGAAATGCATCTACTAGCTTTTGTCGAAGCCAAACAAAGTCGTTGTATCGCCTGCGCACAACATATTCTGTTTCATCAAATTCAGCTCTAGAAGTCTGCAAACATTTAAAAATTGAACATTTATTTGAAAATCCATATTATGTTTAATTCAATAACACCAATAAGAACTCACCCTTGTTGTAATTCTGAAAGTTATGTATGTCTCTAATGTTTCAAGGTGTTTCTGTGGGTTATCAACTTTCACTTGCAGATCACGGGAATCCAGCCCAAATTCTGACATATCCTGATCAGGTAAGGTTGAAAAACTTTCAATAGACGGAGAGGCTACCTGTTCAAAAAACAAATGATATTATTTAAAAAATTGCATCTAAAATAACTGATTGATGTGAATCACTTATCAAGAGCAGAGAGGAATACAAAACACATTTTACATAAAACAAGTTTGCATAAATTAACATACCACTGAGCCTTCGAGGGAAGCACTACAATTTGACATTATATCTGTCTCTTTACTGTCTTGTTTTTTCATGACTGACGTTTTGTACTCTGAAGAAACTTCCAACACAGCTGTCTCTACTGAGTCCGCCATCTTTTCGAATTAGACGTTCTGTGCCAGGTGGGAAAAATTCGATTCTGCTGTGGCGTCGATTAGCGTCGATTAAAACCGATTAGAAGCAAGATCATTACGCTCACTTATGACGTATCGTTACAAATACATGTCGAAATTGTTTCAAAAGAATACGCTCACTTTCTTCGTATAAATATATAATATATTTAATACTATTAAATAAATATGTAATATGTGTTTAATGTGCACCGTGGCGTGTCGAAACTACGGCATTCACACAATTCATGTGCCGACTGGGGACTGACGTCAGCCACGCCCCTTTCTCGAAATATTTTCTAGTTTTCTTCTTAAATTAGTGGATGATAGTTTCTCCAACAAAAAGAAACACTTACGGCATTTCTTTTGAAATGTAATGTATGACCAATAATTTATTTACAATTTTATGATACCAAAGGTTCCGAAAATGTTATTAACACATTGTTCTACACCCAATGGTGCACTGTGTCTTTTAAATAAAATTGGAACAGATAATTTCCTGAAAAACTTTGCCTTCGGAAAATCCTTAGACCACTCCACAAACCTCACACTATCAAAGAGAAATTGTAAATTTGTGTCTATAAATATTTCTGAAATAAATGTCATCAACTTGATTCGGGTAACATAATAAATATTATTTATCTTTGTAATTAATGGCAAAAGAAAAAAAATCTCTAAACGAAAGTCTCTTATTAAATATAGAAAGAAAGTGAACAATATGATTCATCATCCAAGTTAGGAGTTAATGTTAAAATATTAAAGAGAAATATGTTTGAGTGTAATGACATGAAGTAGAAAATAAAAATTAAAGAAATCCCATGGTCGCGAAATAAAATGTTGAAATTGCAGAAAGAAAAACAGGAATTTAAATTACAAAGAAATAAATGAGATATTAATTAAATTTAAGCAAGATGTGTGCCGGCGCGAACGAGCCGCTGGTCGGTGATCTACCTGTATATTAGACGTCCTGTATTAGACTACAGTACCCGCAGCGTATAAGCGACTTTTACAGTTCTCTGGCCACGTGTGGTACGTCATGTGACCTGCTCTGAAGCAATCAGCTTGCGAGGATTTGTTTACTATCTCATAACCACGGTTCAACGTTGCGTTTCATCTGACACGAAGTCGCTCGAGAAGCGCGCAGATCCGTCATCAGTAGTATCTGTGCGAATGAAATGTGCCTTTGCCGATGCGTGCCAGGCCAATTGATGTGTGATGTACGAGCACCGAATGCAATGGTCCAAGGCTGAGAGTTTTGAGGGCTACGCCCCATACATCGCGCAAACGTGTAGCGTTAAAGAGGATCTAAATTTTCGTATTATTTTGCGAATATTTCGAGGCAGAAAAAATAAACGGCGGAATATTATTACCTCGGCAAAGGTTACGAACATGAAAACACGTGTCATCGCCAGTCGGTAAGTGGTAATGTTTTAACAAATAAAATTGTTAGGGTACTGCTCCGGCATTCGCCTGGTGCTAATCGTTGAACCACTGAAAACTACCGATTAGAGAAGCCGGCCGCTAGAACTCCTCCAGACAGCCAGCGACTGAATTCGATCTAGCTGAAAAGCTAGTGTCGAAAATCCTGCCGTCGTCGTGACTCGAACCCAGGAGCTCCCGGTCACAGGCACTGCAGTGATGTCACGTGATCAGTCGATGCACTGAGCATCCGGGGTGCACTGAGCATCTGAGGGTCCGGCCCCAGGGCCCCCAATGTTCAAGGGCTCCCAACAGTTTAAAAAAATTAATACTTAATTTTTCAAAAAATAGAATAAAAACCGTATAACAAGTGATGTATGATTAAACTACGTAAAACATTGGGGATAACGGGAGTGATGTGTCGTGCATCATTGGATATTATACATAATATGGAATGTTATTTGATGCAAGAATGTCATTCAGTAATGAACTGTTTAGTTTTTTTAACAAAACATTTCTTCGAATTGGGGAGGGGGGAATCGGTGAAAATAAAGGGTAGGGGCCTCCAAATCAACGTAGGCCCAATAGCCCCCAAAGCTATTAAAACGGCCCTGCACGTACACACACACACACGCACGCACGCACGCACGCACGCGCGCTCACACACACACACACACACACACACACACACACACACACACACACACACACACACTCGAAGATGTGCACAGGAATAAATCTCAACTTCAATAGTGTCATTAGCGGGGAGAGGATCGAAAAAATTAACCATTGCAAATTTCGAAAATTCAGATATTTCAATGAAAATGAGATATGCGCTGTTTTAATAAACATTCTTTGCTTTATTCGAGATAACATTGAAAAACTTTTGTTGCACCTTCGTAATGACGCAACGCTTCTCGTAACTCTCACTGAGCGTTTTTTTTTTTTTTTTTTTTTTTTTTTAAGTTTATTTCTATCTGTTCAACAATACATGTTTTTCAGAGGAGTTCATTTTTTACCAGATCCTTAACATTTGGTTATAATCTAACTGCGGGTTCCCGTCGGATAACTAAGAAATTCAGTTTTAATAGAGATTTTTAGGACAGATAATAGAAAATTATATTTGGGGAATTTGAAATATGTAGTTATAATTTTGATCTGTTCACCCAATATTCATTTATGGGGGATGAAACCAGTCTCTTGGAAATTTTGATTTTATTCGAAGAGCTAGCTCTCCGGTTTGACCTATCACTGAGCGTTGAACGCATTTGAAAGAAAAGGTTTGGAGATAAATTTTGAGTATGTTGTTGGGGCTTCCTGTGCAGTTCCCTGTAATGGAAAATATATGTTTAAAATTCGAGAGGTCGCGACATCGAAATCATGTGTATGGTTTAGTGTTAGTTTTTCACATTCGGACGACAGGCGGGCGCACAGATTGGGGGGGGCAACAAAAACACTTTTGCCACATTTAGTATCCTCAATTCCCACATTTTCATCGCTATCTCTACATAGATTTTTTGCAGCATTATGTAACCTTTTCTATACTAATATAGAGAAAAAAACTCGATATCTTTCCTCTACAAAATTATGTATTAAAAAGTACTAAAATAAAATAGAACCGTTTATTTAACTCAATACTTTTGCTCTGTATTCACAAACGCAACATGAATTTCTTATTACATTCGTATTTTCTTTTAAGAAGCTCCGGTATTTAAGCGAGACCCCGACGGTTAGTTTAAATATATTAGCTATTGGGTGTTGTGTGGAGCCATAGCAGGAGCATCTACGCACCCGAAACATGCTCAGAAATAATGTAATGGCATCTTTCCTCTACAAAAGACCCGGAAATAGGACGCGCGTGTAGCACAGTTGCTAAAATATACACCGTAATAACGTTTCAAGTGATTTTCTAAAAGATCCTTTCCCTGTACAGATTTTAGAGAGATTTCACGTCCAAAAGATAGAGATTTAGAGAGATTTCCCGTGCTCTCGTGTTCCCGCTGCCCAGGGACGGATCTAAAAAATAATTGAGAGAGGGATGGAAGTTTCACATCGGAATCCTCCGTCCCCTACATATTTTCGAAACAAATACTTTAAAAAATTTCTTAAAAATCTTCCCTTTCAAAATTCAAAACTTAAGTAGTATATGATTTAGTGTAGGGATCATAGAATTTTGAAAATGTGCACACAATTCACTTTTCCCCATAGCCCGTCATACGCAGTTTTTTAACTGTTTTTTGACGTAAAATAAATAAATAAAAAAAACTAAGAAAGTCGTAGGTTTGCCATTCTTCCTCAAGGCTGGGCTTACAAGTATTTGCTTGAAGAAAGAAAGAAAGAAAATACATTCGTAATGTTCCTAAAAAGGTTGTAATGTGATCAATAGGTAATAATTGAAGCGATTTAAGCAGAATCAAGACTATATCGGCCGCAGCAAGCATCGCGCTTTGCGTAAATGTTAAAATCTATCGAATTTGGTGAAGATGGGGCTTATACTAGTACCGCAGTTTAAGATACATTTTTTACACCATGCTAGTACTATTCTTCGATTTAAACGTAGAGTCAATATGGTGACGTTTAAGCTTCCCATTGGACGACAATGTAACAGCTGATGACCTGTCAAAGGACGCTATGAATAAATCGAAGTGAACAAGGTGAGTTACGTACCTTTATCACTTCCTGTAATTTTTGAACGGTTGAAGCTATTGCAATGTAGATTGCACGGAGGTGCATGAGAGAATGGGGTTAATTAATGGAAACGAATTATATATTCGTTTCCAATTTATCACTTTTATTTTACGAGGTAGGTAATTTTTTTTTTTTTTTCTTTTTTTTTTCTTTTTTTTTCTTTTTTTTTCCCAAATGGAACTATACATATATTTTTAGTCTATCTTGACGAACGTAAAAAGATTAATCCAATGACATACATATTTTCATAAGTTAGATAAATATTTTTGGAGTAATTTTGTTCGCTTTGCGACTCGTATTTAATGGATATTTTAAATGTAACAGTCCACCACCCAAGGTCACGCAGCTCTCTCCCTGCTGACGCGTGCTTGGGACGCTACAACTGCAGCTGAATTCAGCCTAGATATGAAGCTAATGTTGAAAACCCTGCTGCAGTCGGGATTCAAACTCTAGGAGCTCTCAGTCAAAGGCACGGCAGTGACATCAGTTGATGAACTGAGCCACCTTTGTCGGTGGCCAAATCGAGATTAAAATTTCTACAATAAAATTCCTTATCTGAAACAACTTACCATAAAACAATATTTTATTGATGAGAAGAGACAGTTAAGATTAATTATGATGGTTTCAGCCATAGAATAAATAAGACGAGCAGGACTTGCAGAATTCAGTGATAAATGATAAAGATTGGGTCTGCTTGGTCCTCTATGAGATGGCAAAGTAACAATGTGACCGATAAACTTCTTTATTGGTCACATGCGTCTTTAATCACTGTTAACATGCAACCCTGCAGGTTTGTTAAGTGCACTTGTATCTACCTGCATGTTAAGAAATTTAACATCCTTAGCAACGTAAAACATCGACTGATTGCAAGTCAAATGTTTGTTAAGGAAAATAACATGACGATGTACAAAACATCATAATCAAACAATTCGGAAGTAATTCCCATTGGTTTCGGGAATAATTATGCTTAATTGTAATATTAATAAATTGTAATATAAATATAATTGTAATTATTTTTAATTGTAATTGTATTATTAATAGTATAATTAGAAAAATATATACGAGGTAAATTAACCCAATTTTCCTCATATTCCATCAACTGAAACTACTCCGGTAATCGTATTTACTGACGATGTGAAGGTGTCTGGAAATCAACGTGCCAATTTCCTAACCGAACATTTCTTTAGGTATCTTCAGGTACAGAAGAATTATTTGCATCCAATTTTCTCGAACCACGGCATATGAATATTGTTTATAGACATATCGCAAGCAACACCTCACATTATCGTACTAACGTGCCGCAGCCACAGAATTCGTATATTTACTAGCGCAGTAATGAAAAATTTCGAATATTTCGTCATATTTTATGGTGACCGATAAAATGCTGAATATACCACGAAATGTTACAGTGTTGTTACTGCCTCCTCCAAATTAAAAATCTCGGTTCCGCTCCGCCTCGATTTTTAACTTTTGGTGTCAGCAGTAATAACACTCGTAACGTTTCTAGGTACGTTAATAGTTATAACATCACTAAGAATTCAATGGCATAAAGCCAATTCATTTTCGAACTTCTAAAATTAAAAAAAAGATTTTTTTTTTGAAAAGCAGGTGGGTGGTTTTCTATTATTTTACCTGGTTCCTGATGCGGGACATAAATTAGAAGCAATTAACAACATTATGCTCACAGTTCATATTTTCTGTATAACGACTCCATGCTGGCAACACATGCGTCTGACTATACATCTCTTAATCGCGCCACTACGCAGCGCTAGTACGCTTATAACAGCTTGGTTACGAGATTTAAAGCGATAGCTGACACGTCACTAGGATATTATAATACGTAACCATTAATAAAATAAGAAAGTATGTGCTGTTAAGCACCCCCTTGTTAACTCATTAGTGCCCAGAACAATTTTGTGCGCATAGCGCTCTCCCGTCGGGTTCGTGCGCGGACAGCAGCCGTTGGAGCCCTCTGGCAGCATATTTTTGCCACGTTTCGTGAACACCAATTGTTGTGTTGCTAAATATTTGCTACTAGGGCGCTCCAAAGCGCAAACAATCAACTTCGGTGCGGACCAACCAGTTTGCTTTACTTCGGGCTCCCTCGAACTTATCGACATGCAGTGGCTACGGTTTCGGATGAAGATTGGAATCGACGACTTGTCATATGTACTGTGACGTACCGAAATATCTCTTTTAGATATGCTCGATTTATTTATGATACATCAGCACAATAAAACACCAAATCTCAAGACATGGCCTTTGGAATGTTTCCGTATAGAAAACATCGGATGAATTGTGTAAAAATATTTCAGATAATTACCTAATTACTATACTAAACAAAACATTTTAAACGCTTCTGTGTTGAACAAATAAACTTATTCCTTTTTTTAAACAAAATCAACAACAGAAACTATCAATACCTACAACAAAAAGTCCCACTGTTACAGGCTTTTGATCCTTCTTCCACTAATAATAGTTTTAGTTGTTGACCGTGATTTAAGGGGGTAATTGACTTACCTTTCTTCTTCTCAGTTGTTTCTAGCTCATGCATTACACAAATTACAATGCCCACACTCAATTACTGCAGCATTGGTTCCAAAACAGCTCAAAACGACTTCCTCCAACTTTTCTTTTCTATATCACACTGCTTTTTCAAAGCCCTCTTGCCTTTTTTCATTTTTTCTCTTCTTCTCACATAGCAATGTTAACAGAATTTGCACATACATGTAATATATTACAGTATACACTGGCCAGTTTACAATGACTTAGCAATCACAGCTAAATCGAATAGAAATAATTTCAAAAATAAATAAATTCAGGAAAGAAAAAAAACTTGCTTATGTTTCTTGTAGGATGTCTACGTCTATTGAGGAAATACAATTCGCAAATTATTGCACAGGCATTGAAACAATGCCACTGTAATTTTTGTTTCCAGATGGTAATGCTGGGCACTAATGGATTAATTATATGGCAAGATGTGAACAAAACCTCAAAAAGAACTGTAAAACTTTAAATTACAGAGGATATTTAAGGAATCATTTGGTGTAAAGAGAATGGTTCAATAATACAATTAAAAAATAATAAGAAAATGTTTGATAATTTTTTTGAATTAATTTTTATTACAAAAAGGCAATTATTCTGGAAATTAAAAAACATCACTACTTTTTTAACATAAATTACACCATTCACTTCAATAACTATTTTATTTCCAGTAAAAGTTCATGTTTATCATGTTCAATTCACAATACAAAATCATTACAAGAGCACTGAGAACAATTGAAGAACATTACTAATTTCCTTACAATTCATGTTAGTCAATCAATATGAGTAATGAAGGATTAGCTATGTCTATGAGAGAGGAGAGAAACTAAATTGCTGGAACATTTCAAACAAGGAAGTAAAAAGAAAACTTGTGATTGCTAAGAAAAGAATTATCGTGCTATTAATTTCTGCATTGCATTGTATGCAAGTACAAGTAAAAACAAGTAGATGGTAAAGAAAAAAAATCCTGAAAAACTTATTAATAAACTTAATATTCCAGTGGAATAAAACCTATTTCTTTCACTTATCTTACAGAGAATTATGTTGCCTTTAATCACATTCTTTAAATAGGGGGTTTATATCTCAATATTCATTATCACAACTGGAAGATAAAAATTGTTTCATACATTAGAAAGCAATTATTGAAGACAGAAGATGTACATTCTAAAGCAGATTATTAAAACAATTCAGGAACATAGCTTCATATTCAATATCATTAACCTTTGTCAGCTCACATGGTACACAAACAATGCAAACAGTACCTTTAAAAATTGCATTGTTTTATAATGAGGCACTGACTATAAGTATGAAAGTCAAATACACATTTGAAAATTTTACAAAACAAATATACTAATCATGTATGTAGTACTAAGCAAACAAATTAAAGACTTAATTTCTGCATAATTACCAATGGTGGTAAAAAACAGATAACTGGATTAATTTTCTGTGGATATCACTTATAAATTTATTAAAGAAATATTTCAAATAAGTCTTCAATACATAAGGTGAATTTTACGTACCACCAAACCTTCCAAATCAGGAAAACTACATACTAACAGAAAGAAGAAGTAGAAGGAATTTAACATTATGTACTATTTACAAAAACTACTGTTTATGTATCAAAAGTTCACATAAAAAAATTAAAAAAGAAATTGTTCAGGAACATTATAACTCAGCATAGTAATTTTGTTTGTCAACAAAATAATAATGCACAAGAAACACAAATCTTACAACAGAAGCATAATTGTGCCATTTTATGTTACATATTTTTTCAAGAAGTTCTTCTTGACAAATATACTTAAATTAATTTTAATATGCAATTTTAATGAACAATGATAGAATCAAACCTCATTTTTCATCTCAAGAAAATCATTCAGCAAGAATATTTAACATATTGTACAAATGGGGGTTGCAGAAAATTCTGAAATACAGTAATAAAAGTAACAAAAAACAAAATCAAACCTGCAGTTTTGAGAAAACATTTGAAGGCAATAGTAGCTCAGTAGCCACTTAAATCACCATACACTGTTGAGTGCCCTAAAGCTCATTCTATTAAGAATCATGAATACAAATTACTTATATTTAATGTAAAATATACTTGTCAACAATTTCTTGACTATGCAGAAAAGTGCATTCAAGAAAAATATTAATTCATTCGGTAACATAACCATCATTGACAAATATGAAATGCTCTTTCTCTAATCATGTAACATAAATACATGACATTTAAATACTAGTGGCTAAGAATATAATTCTTGCTCTACATTGAAGAAAACTAAATTCTCACCAAGTCGTAAAAAGTATGCACATACATAGAAAAATGGCACCAAAGTATGTGCAATTTAAATTGTCCTAGCACTTATTTAAACACTTCGTTAACTAAATCAGGTAATCAATGCAGCTAATACTTCACATGGATCTTGTGCTCACGAGCAGAAAGAGGAACAAAACTAAAACACAATGGCACAACTCCTCTCCTTCACCACTGCCCTATCAGTCTTACTGTGGAATGAAACACACATTGCTCCGTTGCATTGCGCCTGCAGGAATCTAATTCTGATTCTTATTCCTACTGTAATACTAGTTCAATCATATGATCAGAGTCTTCATATCTAGTGGCAGAAACACCTGTGAACAAATGATAAACCATTACATATTTTTTTAAAGCCTCAAGAAATAATACCTTTCAAAATAACGACATGTATTAAATTTTTATCCTACATTTTGTGATGGTGATTTATGACTTATATTAAACTTTTACGAGAGCAATGAAAAAGTAAATAATTCTTTTTATTTTTTGTCCATTTAACATGCATTGTATTAGTTTTTCAAAAACTTGCACATATTTGGAAGCACAAATATTTCAATATTATACACATCACTTTAAGGCACCATCACATGGCACAAAACGCAAGTGTAAGGTAAATGTGTAACCAATATTTTAGATCAGGGATTCCCAAACTTTTTCTTGAATGGACTCCTTTTAAAATAATGGTTTGATTCATTAACCATTTGATTCCAAGATGGACAAATGTGTGATTTATATTGCAATTTGGAAAGGAAGAATCTTCTTGTATGCTTGTCACAACTGCTTCAAAATCTGCCATAATTTTGTGCCACCAATTTGAAGTCTGAGGGCAAAAATGTTTGTTTACTTGGCTCTTATATGATTGGTATTGCTCAGAACCAATCCTTTTGTTGGTTGGTCAAAGGTTTTTGTTTAGACCACAGAAAAATAGTGTGCTTATGGTTGCACCATCTCAGACATAAAGAGCCAGTAAAAACACAATACACAATGATTCATTAAGCCAAGGAAAAGTTGAAATTAAATGATTTATCAACGATTCAATGATGTTCCATTAATGCACCTGTAGGTACAATATTTCATTGGTTGTAAGTCAGAACTTTATTTTATACAAAATGTGTATGTGAATTATGCTGCTAACTAATAAAATCTGAGTTTTTTACTCTCTTTAAGATGATTATTGTTGCTACCACTATCATTGTAGCTCATAGAGCTACAAAGGAGTGTCCTCGTGGCAGGGGTGCCACACACTTGCATGGATTCTATAGGCAAGTGCTTGATAACACTAGTGTTCTAATGGTTTAATACAGTTTAATACAATTTAATACACTGGTTCCATAATACTTCATTATAACATTCCTTATCAATAGGGTCCGGATAATTATATATTAAAAATTGGGAAAATATGTATTATACTATACAGAAATATGTACTAAAAAGTTAAAAATATGTAACATTAATTATTATATCAATTCTTTTTATTAAAATACTTTTATCTAAGTGTACAGTGCTCTATTTCATTAACATAAAGACCAAAATTGAACATTATACTTTTCATAACACTATTATTTAAAATGTTCTCAATAACAAGAAACATATTTGTTTCAAATTTTCAGCAATGAAATTTTTCTTACTATCTTGTAAGAGAGCCTTGTACTGAGTAAAAGAGCTTTCTACTTCGCAGGAAGTCACTAGTGCGTTTTTAAACTTGCACATATCCTCTGGCATGTAGTCAATATCCAACCAGATGGAATTGTCCCCTCATAGCACTGCACTAACAGCGCAAATTGCAAATGGTGACAAATGCGGAGTGTTCTCCAGAACTGAAGACCTCTTTTTCTTCACTATGTCCCCTTTGATCCTCGAATGATAAATGAACAGGTTTAAAAGAAGCGAATGCTGATTGGGCACTTTCAAGGCAGGTGGAAAGTTGTAGGGAAGACGTCACCAAAGATTTAACTGCAGTGCCTACTGAAAATGGGGAATATAATTTTTCAGCTTTTCAGCATAATGCAATTGCTGTGATATGCTTTTGGATGCTGCAGCATAAGAATGAAATTGATATACAACCTGTATGAATAAAATAAAGCACTGTAGCTCATTCAGATGCTCCATCTCGTTAATTTTTTTTTATTGGAAATCAATGAGTCAACCTGAGATTTTATCAGTTCTGCAACACAATGCATATACAACTCAGGTTAGGAGTAGTAATTTTGGATACAACACTTGCAGGGCTTCTGCTGCCTTGCACATATACGGCGCTGCATTAGTATCAGAAGGAAGACTGTGTTTAACTCCACAAGACCACAAAATTCCCATTGTATGGGTAACAGTTTTGCAGTAGTTAGATGGTTGCATTTGGGTAACACTTCACAAGTTATCAAAATAGACTTAACTATCCATTAAACCTATTCCAACATTCCAAATATGATTTCCTTGCATGTCAGTTGTTTCGTCAGTTGATGGGACCATCGCCAATTTCCCATAAATGGAATCCATTGTTTCCAAACAATGAATGGAATTAATTGTTTCCCTAGTCTTTCTTATGAATGGAATACAGTCTTTCTTATGAATGGAAATGAATGGAATTCATTGTTTCCATACACTCTTTCTTATTGTAGATTATGTGAAATTGTTTCATGTGGATATTTTTACCGAAATTCACGTAGCATTGGATTGCTTAATTTCCATATGGTAATATTGGCACAAACAATAACATGACACAAATGAATTCCAAAGTTAGATTTCTGACACTCATACTTTGATGATCATGTGAATCAATCAATAAGAACTATCTTTGAATTTGGATATGTATCTTTGAAATTCTTGTTTGATGTCACGACATGAATGTATGCTGAAAGATTTGAAATCACCGAGCACATGCCACATTTGTTTTACGAAACTGGCAAAGAAGCATTTCTCCTTATGTAGAAAAGGGTTTAAATTCTTCTGTGAAGTGCTTCAGTCATGTCAGAGAGATTTTGTCCTTTGGCATTTTGAAGTAAAATGCAGAATAAGTTGTACTAAAAATATAAACTGAATTCACAATGTCGCTGTTCAATATTTCTCAGGGATTGGGGAATAAAAACAGTAATGATTCAAATATAACCAATTGACTTGTGTATCGTTCAAATTCCACTTAAAAAGTTTTATATAATAGTGATATTGCTAGGCTGCTCTGAAAACTCTTACTTGCTTGGGCTAAATTCTCTGCGTTACCACTGCACCATAAGTTTTAATCCAAAAACTTCAGTGCCGCGTTGTGATGTTACGTCAGATTTTGGGCTCAAAGAGATAAAATGGAATTTACAAACAATGGTGGTAGCCAGAATCCATGTTTCGAGGGTTTTTAATACCAAAATATTATTTGACGCCAAACGTCTGTCTATCCGTCAGTGAATAATGCTAGCGGCTAAACCGTTCAGCCGATTTTCTCCAAAATTGATATTCCCCAATCGATCTGGCTGATGCATGGCCTCTTGAATTAGAAACTGATATTGTAATTTTTTAGGGTACTTTACATAAAGCCCTTGGGACATTTTTAAAATTTTCAAAAAAATGTCTCCATTGTTTATGATTAAATTTTGTTGTTGGATAGTGTAAAGGATGTTTAAAAGAATGGTACAGGTCATGTGTTCGTTGAAAACTTTGTTTTTGCAGAAACTGCAAAAGTTCAAACATTTTTTGGCACCTTCCTACAACTACAATTATGAAGATAGAGATTTTGCCCCCTCAATAAAATCTGCTCCTTATATTAATTTTGAAATAAAACCATGCACAATTTTTCAAAAATCTGAGTACTTTCCATGTAATTTTACGTGAAAGTAAGGATGAGAAAGTACATGCTGAGTACATGCTCAGTATTCACTAGTTTCTATTCATTTCTTTTCAATTGAAGTTTTAATGTGTTACTTGTAATTTTTAGAATTACAATGTGTTTTTTGTAGCTAAGATACTGCCCAACATATACACTGCATAAAAACGTAAGATCAAAGGTGGTATTGTTTTATTAATAACTATTAATCTTCAAAGTTCATAGGTTTGAACAGAATGACCACTCCTGGGATAAATTTCCAGAAGTTTTTTGCAAATTTTCTGTGCCTGTATCAACCTGGGAAGAGACTGAAGCATTAGGATTACAATATAGTACAAAAATACAACTTACCTTTCAGTGCTGGCTTATTTGATACATGTCTAACACTATGCAGCACAGGTACTTGGGGTAATTCCTGCCTCAGTTGTTTAGCTAAATCTCGTGCTGGATTCCATGGGTCGTTTTCTTCAGTACTGTCTACTTCTGCAAGAGGCTTGGTGTCGACCACAGAGTAATCTCCAGTATCAAGATTCCATATAAAGTGGCAGCCTCCTTGGTATTGACGTCTCTGTTGACTACTGACAGGATGTCTACAAGAAAAAAATTGCAATTTCCAAAACTGAAGACTTACAAAAGCAAAACAAGACTTACAAAAGCAATAATTAAATAGCATTAACAGTTTTTCAGTTAATATTTTTTTATTAAAACACATGCAATATCGGTTTTATTACACATATTTGAAAAATAGGAGGAAAAAGATTTCTTTAATTGTAACCAATATGCACTAACCAATGTGTTTCCTACTTGACGAGTATAGTTTTAGAGTTAAAGAACAATGTGGTATATTATTAATAGTAATAATATTAATAATTAATAAAAGTAATAATATTAATAATAGTAATAATAATAATAATCTCGACTTCCCTCTCTTCTCCTTTTTCTCGCTCCCCCCTTCTCTCACCTCTCTCAGTAATTTAAAATTGGCAATGGATAATTGGGACAATAAATTCAATCTGTAATTAATAAGTCTACACTTATCTCCCACTACTCAGATAAATTAACGAGAAAGCTCTCCTGCATGAATTATGTTTGAAACTAGCATTCGCACAGGAGGGACATCACAATATTAATAACAACAACAACAACAACAACATAATAATAATAATAATAATAATAATAATAATAATAATAATAATAATAATAATAATAATAATAATGCCCATGTGGTGTCCGTTTTTTTTGTAGAATGGTGTCATGAGATCTCCCCCGTCATAAAAGACAACTAACAGGAGTAGCTGTCCGCTGTCCCCCTATCTAAAATCGATCCATCTTTTCATTCGCCATTACTTTCTCCGCTGTTCCATCTATTTCTTTGCCAAAATGATACCTTAGCTGTCCCTTAGCCGTTTTCCCGATTCTGTTCCCAAACTATCTCCTATCCACTTCACCCTTTTTTTTACATCCCTCGAAGACCAGCCCTGCGTGGACTGGGAGAACAGCTATGTGGGGGACGGGCACACAGACAGGGGCGGAACGTGGGGGACAAGCAAAGGCACTTTTGAGTGTCGGCTATCAGGTTAATGGCAACTTGCCAAATTGAATGCCTTTCTGTTCTTCTGGAAGGTGGGAGGTGACCTGTGCCCCTGACTTCTGAAAAAGGGATCGGCGAACGAACTGGCAACTGGAAGATGGAGCAGTACACAAAATAGCCACCCCTGTGTATTTGCGGTCTGTAAGTGCCTGAGCTAAGCCTTAAAGGTTTAGGTCACGGTGTGCAGATGGGGCTCTGGCTCAGAGGTGAGAGGTGCTTCCACTCTGGACTCTTACACGGTCCGCCGGTGGCGAAGCAGTTATGAGAGGAAGTAAGGATTCATGACGCATGCAATCCGCACTTGCAAGGCAGCGCTGCGAGTTCAGGCACCAGGCTCACAGTGAAAAATGTACTACCTGTGTCAGTGGAGAGCAGCGGAGCCTCCTTATACCATCCAAGAAGGTGTGGTGCTGCACCACTTACGGCGACCACAATACAAACAAATACTGGGGGTTGCAGCTTGGGTGAGAGAACAGCTCACCCCGCCCGACCTCAGAGCAAATGCCAGCGCATGAAATGAACTAAGGCATTAAGTATCTCCATTATGCATGCATACTTTCTGCCTAGCAGGCTTGAAGTGGACATAGAGGAATACAGGACACGATTTCACAAAGAATGGTTAAAGCTGCATCCGGACATACCAGTATCCGAGCAGAGAGTGTGTGACTAGCAGCGCATCAGCATTATAAGGAACTTTCTCTCAAATGTAGAAATAAATTCTATTAGGGAGAATGTAATAGCATCCTTGGGTGTTGAGAATAGCAATGTGACTGATGAAGGAAGAAATAATGAAGATCCACAAGCTAATCAGGAGTCAGTGGAGACGAACTCTGATGAATCCTGCCTCAAGTGTCTGAGCAATTCTCTTGGGCTGTGCATTATGAAGCCATGAAGACATACTATCATGGTATCCCCTTATCCTCCCGACAACGGATCCCATGAGTGGGATATGGCCTGCGTACAAATGCAGTGATGGAAGCGGCCAATAACTTGCTGAAGGTTGTTGTAGAACAATTGACATCGTTTGAGGAAGTTGCAAGCTATGTGTGTTGTGCAGCCCTTTCTGTTGTACAGGGACTTGGTAAACCTGTAAAGGATCAATTGTAAACATTGAAAGACTCAGTACAGTCTACTAAACCCACCAAACCCCCATGGTTGAGACGTATTGAATGCAAGATTGAAAGCTTCCAGCGAGACATTGGCACCCTGGCAGCCTTCTTTACAGCACCTGAGAACGCAACTAGAAGGGTCTCCAATGCAGTGAAGGCGATTGGAAGAGGAATGAGAATTCGAAGAACACAGCCGAATTTTGAGGAGAGGCTTTGAGACAGACTTGAGTATCTGAAACGGCACGTCGCAGCCCTTGGGTGTCGTATAAGAAGATATCATAAAGCAATGAAACAAAGACAACAGAATAATATGTATTCATGCAACCAGAAGAAATTTTTCAGGCAACTCAAAGATCAAAGAATGTTGTCAGAAACAGTTCTTAAAAGCTCCGAGATGGAAGAATATTGAAGTAATATATGGAGCATTCCCAAGACCCATGATGATGAAGCTTACTGGATAGCAGAAGAGGAAGAGAAGTGTGATATACCACAAATGTGCTCGCTTAACATTACACGGAAAGATATCTTCAATTCAATCAGGAAGATGCAGAATTTGAAAGCACCAGGTACTGATGGGATACAAAACTTCTGGTGGAAGTATTCCCCATATACTCACGTGGTCCTGGCCAGGTGGTTTCAAGCCTCATTCAACGATCCAACTATCATTCCGGCATCTTTTACTGAGGGAGTTGCATTTATGATAAGCAAGTCTAGCAATCCTAAGGCTCCGAGAAACTATCGACCCATCTCTTGTCCCCCCCACAGTATATAAGATTTTTACATTTGTGCAGAAAATTACATGGTTGCAGAAAGGGTGCTCAAGGTTGCAAAGAATTATTGATAGTAGACAGTGTTGTAGCCAATGAAGCCAAAAAAGGACACTGCAACATTTCTGTTCGATGGATCGACTATACTCAATACCTCATTCTTGGCTTTTGTATGTCCTTCGCCTCTAAAAAGTTAAAAGTCTCCTTTTCTGGAGGCAGCTATACCACCAAGGAAGTGATGATTAAATGAGGAATTTTCCAGGGAGATAGTCCAAGTCCCTTATGGTTCTCCCTAACTCTAAACCCTCTCAGCAGAATGTTAAGAGATTCGAGTATGGGATACGAAATCACCAAATATCCCCATATCCTCATTAATCATCAGTTCTACATGGACGATCTCAAGTTATACACCAAGATAAGAACCAGCTTTCCTCACTGCTTGAACTTGTAAAGACCTTCAGCAACTCTATTTGTATGGAGTTTGTCATTGATAAATGCGCTGCGTTGCACGTGAAAAATCCTTGACATGGACAAACTCACCCTGATGTGTGGCACCAATATCCAAGAACTTGGGTAAGAGAATACATATAAATATTTAGGTGTGCATCACATTTTGAGCACAAGTAAAGCAAAGATGAGGCATGATTTTCCAAATAAAGTCTTGCAAAGAGTCACAAAAATTTGTAAAACTCTTTTCAATTGAAAGAACCTCATGTCAGCTATCAACACTTGAACAGTACCTGTGGCTGTCTATACATTTGGTGTTCTTCACTGGACAACAACTGCACTGCAGGAGCTTAATCGAAAAGTTAGGCGCACTCTCACTAAGTACCGCATGCACCATCCCAACAGTTCAGTTGCACGACTATACATACCTCGGAACGAAGGAGGTAGGGGTTCGCAAAAACTTCCTTCAGAAAACCACAGTTTTGCATGAAGCAATTTGTGCCACAGACAAGAATTTTACTCCATTGAACCATAATGAAGCAGACTCAGAGTCTGTGTATCACCGAAGAAGATAGGCTGAGTGAATGGGCCGAAAAGTGTTCGAATGGCGGGTTTCCTGCTGAGCTCAAAGGGAACGCTGTGAACATTGCATCGTCAGTCCTTTGGCTAACAAAATCTGGCCTCTTTGCTGAGACAGAAGGCTTCATCATTTCTATTCAGGATGAAGTAACCTCCACTCGCAATTACCAAAGGTATGTGATTGGGTATAAGGGGTAGAGGACGCCTTCACAATCAAACCAGCGAAACCCTCAAACACATAATGGGCGGATGTTCCGTATTGGCACAAACAGAATATCTGAGTCGGCACAATGACGTTGCTGCGATTGTCCATCAGGTTCTGACTGCAAAATCAGAGACGGTGGAGAAAGAGGTCCCATACTACAAGTTCACACTGGATTAAGTTCTGGAGATGAAACGGTGGAAGCTCTTGCAGAATGTTGCACTCACAACTGATCGCAGGGTCGAAGCGAACAGACCTGACATAATATGGGTCGACAAGTTTTCACGGAAAGGGATTAGTGTCGATATAGCTATCCCTCTAGACCAAAATATAGCTGCTTCCATTGCTGAGAGGAAGCGAAAATATCAGGTTTTGGCTATTGAACTGAGTGACATGTGGCGGTTCGTATCGGTTGAGGTAGTTCCTGTCGTTATCTCTACAAATGGACTGGTCTCTGAAAAACTAACTTCATCGTCTGCAAGGTTTGGCCTTAACAACTGGCACATTCAAACAATGCAAAAGGCTGTTGTTCGGAGTACTGCACGCATCGTGAGAAAGTTTTTATTGATATGACATCATCTGACTTAACCATCGAATCCTGACCACCCCGAGTTTACAAGGGAAGCATGCACCTTGGTTCTCTAAAGGTTCTGGTATCAGCTGTATGGCACCTCGCTAGGCGAAGAACTTGAAAATAATAATAATAATAATAATAATAATAATAATAATAATAATAATAATAATAATAATAATAAAAATAAAAATAAAAAGTCCCAGGTCATTCAAAAGACTGGGAAGGGCAAGACACTGCTTTATTGGGAATAGCCCACATTTTGCGCGAAATATTTTAGAGGCACCAAGTGCCCATAGATATGCTCCTTAGGAAGCTGGTTGCAATGCAGTAGATTTTATAACCAACTGACAATTTCTTTAGTCGCGAACTAGAGGTTAAATAATAATAATAATAATAATAATAAATAAATAAAAGTATAGTCATATTTGTGATGGTCACTTCATCCCTAATAACCAAACTATCATAATTTGTAACTGAAGGTGTAACAACCTTGTCTTACCAACGGATAGATCAGAAAAGCTGATCCCCATAATGAAACATGTTAATATCTCTAGGATAAATATGATTGGGCCTTGGAAGATAACACCTAGCATGATCATAAATGGCCAATATGCATATAATAATTATAATAATATTAATAATAATATAACAACAACAATAATAATATTAATAATAATAGAAATAGTTGTCGTAATATCATCAGTATCTTATGTAAATATTTGCAAATGCAAATCATACATTTTTCACACAAATGTTACTAACCTCTGGCTTTTTGCAAGACCTTTTGTTTTTACAGTGGCCTGAATTCGCATCATGGCAAGAGCCAAAACATCACCAGATAGAGGGCACACCTGGAAAGAAAAATTATAATACCAGTAAATTGTTATGTCCAAAAGGTAAAATAATTAATATTAGAAACGTAATCATACAATAAATAATCGATATACTTCTGATACTACAATATCTACATATTTCTCTTTAGTTGCAAACAAAATTTTAAAAGATGAAAAACATTTAAATTTACCCCCAAAAAAAATTAATATTGCATTTGACTGTATTGTATCAGAACAAAATAAAAATAGATTTAAATATAATGCACTATTTTCAATTACAGAATTAGGAAAATCCACCATTACTATGTTGGATTTCCATAATTAAAATGTCTAATCCTTTGTTATTCTGCAATTAATAGAATCTGAAATGACATGGACGAATGAAAAAAGAATCGATCATTTGCATCACTCCTCACCAAAAGAATAAAAGCTAGTTCATAATTTCGAATGTTTGTTTGATACTCATTACAATTACCATTCATAAATTTATATAATTTTCTCAAGATCTAGACCGCGTCTGCTGCATTTTTATCTAAAAATGAATAATTCTTCAAATATAAGGACATAGAAATTGATTGTAAATGTCTTTACAATCATGAAAGTTAATGGTGCAAATGTTCTTAGAGAATGATGACAATCATGTAACCCTTTTCTGAATGCCTACGTCCAGTATATCACTAAAATCTAATTTTTACCTACTTTTTAACTCAGTAGGGTAATTAAGAACAGAATATTGTCACAAGATGGTTCTGACAAGAGAGGCACAACTGTTTTCTTCACTGGAAAATTCTATTCAATAAAAATGCAAGTACAGTGTTTTTTGAAATGGTAATTAACTACAACACCGTTGAACTTTATTAAGAACATTACTAACTCTTGCGAAATCAAATGGAAGCATTTTCTCCAGTCATTCAAATTTAAAAATTATAGTAATAAATAAATAAATCATTAAGTTCCTTTCAATTAAAGTCGCCTTGAACTTTTGAAATGGGTTAAGATGTTATTTATGCAGAAATGCGGATTGCAATTATATTTTATAGTTTTGATTCTAAAATTCTTAATATTTAAATTTATTTCTGTATCTTATTTAATATTCTACAGTACTTACATCAACTATTTCCACATCGTAGTCATTACAAAACCAGTACTTTTTCCCTGATTCTTCACACAACCTTTCAGCGATTTTGTGACAAAATTGTTCTACATCAAAACTTCGCTGCAATACCATAACACATGGGGCCATCTGGAAACAGACAAGTATATTTACCATACAGCTAAGAATACACTAGAATGTCGATATTCTGGATGAAATTAGACTGAACATCTCTTTTTAATATTAAATTGTCTGGATTTTTGAAAAGAAACAGTAAAAGAGCCAGTACATGTCTTGAGCAAGAACAGGAAGGAAGGAAGGAAGGAAGGAAGGAAGGAAGGAAGGAAGGAAGGAAGGAAGGAAGGAAGGAAGGAAGGAAGGAAGGAAGGAAAAAAAAAAACTTGTATTTTCTCCCTCCCTCTTTTTTCCCTTTCTATTTTCTTTTTCATTATGTACCAAAATAATACTGTACTGTATGAACATATTATCTTATACACTAAATACTCAAACACTTTTCTTCACTCGAGATGCAAGCAAAATTGCCAATCCTTATCATAAATATTTCAGTTTTTAATGTCAACAGTTTAATGTCAAAATACAGCTATCCTCACCAATTTTTCTGCTTTTGAATTAGAAATCATTTGTAATTGCACATAGCCAGCTCCATGGACCTCTAACGGAAGAGCACAATGATAACTTATTCCTTCGTTGACATCATCGTCTGAAAAACAGAAAAGTAATAGTAAATCAGCTGGTAATAGCACTGAGAAATTGGTTAATATACCTTGCAAATATGTTTCCTGACAGAACATGTCAGTTTGTAACAACAACAACAACAATAATAATAATTGCAACAAGAACAAAAGACCTCATAATTTAGAAATAGAATGCACAAGACATGATAGTGTACCTTATTTTGAAAGCTTTCTTCAATATACTAGTCCCTCAGAACACTAAGGATTAGAGCTGACGAAGTTCAATTGTTTGGTTTCTGTTAATGATCATTTTCATGAAACTTGGAACGAGATGTATATTTCATGACGTATTAGCACTATCAATAAGTTAGGGAAAGTTTGCATCACTTTCATCAAAAATACATCGAGAGTTTCTAAGCATAAAATCTTATTAATTACATAATATGACACATTAATTACACACACCTATAAGTTTCATCTAATACTAACATCACAGCAAGAGATTACAAGGAGGATGGAGGGATCAGAATGAGAACAATTAATTTGAGTGAGTTTTTGTTAGTTATGAAAATTGAATTTGCAAAATGGTAAGCTTCCCTAATGAGTAGGGTTCTCTAAATTGATTTTGTTCGGGGGCTCTCTTGATTTTGTGACGCGGTTTGTGACAAACATTACAACAATAAATGTTAGGTTTTTCTTCTTTTTACATGTTATGTTTATTTATAACTGATTCATCAATAATAAACACTGTAGAATATGGTCCGTATATTATTGTTTTCTCTTTCTCTTCCTTCATTAGCTTAAAACAGTTTCAGAAAACTCAGATTTTCAGTTTTTAAAAAAATCTAAGTATCTTCTATTCCTATTGTAAACACATAAAATAGAACCAGTTTTCTAAGGTCCATTTTGCGAGTGTGTGTATAACTACTATCCTGTCAAATATTCATTCTTCATTGAATCATGGAAAACTACTTGAATCTGATAAAAACAAGAATATGACATGAGTTTCTTATGTTAGATCTGTTGCCTGGGTACGAGCCATATATTCAGCAATATATATTGATGCATAAAAGAAACAAAAACAGAACATAAACTGTGATACAACACTATTCCACGATGAAGATGCTGATTTGAGCATGTATTTTTTGTTGGAGATCAAGAGGTTGTCAAATGCTTTTAGGAATTCTTGCATGGTGGGTTCTTTACAATTTTGTTACATTGCATTGCAGACCTTTTAAATAAACTACAATTAGCATGTAGGCTACTTTTGGAAAAAACATTTTTAGCAATCGAACTATTAGATATCTGTGATATAGATATAATAGATAATGCCTAAAAAATGATAAAGAATCTCATAAACAATATGCAACAGACTGCTGACTAGTCAGAAAATTCAGAAGGTATCTGGGAACACGGAAATGTGGATCTAATCTTCGATACACATACTGTTTGATTCCAGGAATATAGTGTCTAAATAACTATAACAAGTATCAAAGGAACTAAATTGTACTCCTCCATGGGATGTGACAACCTGCAGCAGCAATAATCAGAAAATTTCAACTGATGGTCTTTCTAATCTACTTTACTGACACCTGGAGAAAATTTAACCCGTTAATGCCCATTGTCGTCATTTAATGACAGTTTCAATTTTTTATCGAAGTCTGTGTTACAAATTTAAAATTTATTTTGAAGTTATTAGTAAATGCAAATGTTTCTAATGTTATTTGAATGTGGACTATAATAGAAATAAAATCCAGTGAATAATTTTTGGACACCAAAAATTAACACACTTCAAAAGATACTGTAACGTCACACCCTCGGTGAACTGACTTGATAAACCCCACCCGCGATTTTAATAATCAAAATATTTGGCTCACTACCTGCGCGGCCTTCGGCAGCGGTCCGGCCTGGCACGGCCACCCCCTTTGCCCCGACCGCCATCCAGCCACGCCGACAGCGCGGACGTATGGTTTACAATCCCCGGAGGGACCGCTCCCCTGCGATTTTTTTTTTTTTTTCCAACTCAAGCCAAAGTGCCGACCACGTGCCACGCCGCGAAATAGTTCCGAATTGCAACCGCCTTGTTGTGTTTTTTTAAGGTGGTCCCGCCCCGCCCAGCGCAAGCGGTAAAAAAAAAAGGCTCATCTACTAAAAGTTCGCGCCGCCGGCTTTCGCGAGTGGGAACAAAGGCAGTTATCGGGGCGCAGTACTCTTTACATTTGGGCGAGGTGAGATGCCATGAAATACTACGCGATTTGTCAAGGACGCCCATGCGAAAGAGCGACCGATCGACCATCTCATAAAATTGCAGGAGCCAGCGATTCGCTACGCGCACGAGCGCATCGGACAAGGGTTCTTCGGCTAAAGAATAATTTCAGATTGAGGCCCAGCTGCATCCTCCGACCGCGGCGTAGATGTCTACGACATGCTGGTCATTCCCCTCTAAAGTCGAAGTGAGTGACATGGAACATATCGACGAGAATGTATGTCTTAATGATGCTCTTATTGATGTCGTTGGTACTTTGGAGCTTCATTGTACCCTCAAAACTGCAAATACCAATAATACGTCGGTTGCAGAGTCAGAGGATGTGAGTTTGATATTATCTGAAGAGCCAACTCCCAGCACATCGGTTGGGACCACCATAGTTTGGAGACGCAATACGATGATCAAAGCTGGGGGAACAAGAACAGCTAAGAAAAGGAGACACTGAGAAGTATTCGAAGAACTATTAGAAGAACAAGTTTTGACATTCATTACAAAAGAAACGGTGCACTACATGTTGAATAAAAAAGAAGGTAACTTTGTATTCTCAGTTGAGGAATTGAACATTTTTCTCAGAATTCTGTTGTCTGGATACAGAAAATTGTCTTCAGAGAGAATGTATTGGAGCCAAGACACTGTTGTAGGATGTCTAGATGTACAGAACCCAAAGATTTGTAACAGATACTTAAAAATAAAATCATTCATTTTCAAAGCAATGAGCTCGCAAAGAGTAATGAGTATGATCGGGGTTTCAAGGTAATATTCATTATACGGTTCGAGCTAACTTTATAAATCTTGCAGTACATGACATAAGCTACTTAGGAAGGAATAGCCTCAAACGGCTTATTCGTAGAAAGCCAATCCGCTATGACTAAAACCTATTGGCACTTTGTGGATTATCGGGATACTGCTACAATTTCAACCTTTACGTTGGTTATGATCCTACAGATGAAGATTTGAACGAACTAACCTTAGATTCGAGAATGGTACCCAGTATGTTGGCGTGCATCTCATCACAAAAGCATGTACATTTTTGGCAACCTACTCACTAGTCGAGATTTACTAATTCATCTTGCTGACTAGAGTTTCAGGGCAACGTCAATGCTTAGTGAAAATTATTTGCAGAAACGCCCCATTGACAGCGAAAGTGCTAGAGGAAAACTAGGAGGGCTGCCACAGCACATACTTTCTTGTATTATTTCTAACTGCGTGTTATATGTATATATATTAGTCATGAATCAGACGATTTTGTAAGAGCACCGCGGCAGTTCGCAGAAAATCCGCTAGGCATCAGGCCTGTAGGAAAGTGTTTTGCTCGGCCGCGACCCACCGAGCGAAATATACTGTTATCAAACCCGAGCATCCGATGCTCAGTGCGAGGGGCAACACGCGGGAATGGCGCCTCACGGGCAGTGAGCCACAACAATGCGGCGATGTCTATATATAAGCTAAAATACAGACGATGGCTGTATGAGCTAAAATACGGAGATGTGGGTATGAAAAAACGGGGCAGTTTATGCTAATGCATCGAAATATTATGCTTCAAATAAAAATAATAAAGTGATTGAAACATTTAAATACAAAGAATACACTATTTCTGATGTTTTTTTTTATTTTATCATTCTGGATAAAGTACCATAATGACGTACTGCTGCTCAAACGAAAGAGTAAAAATATCTTTCTGGTACCACTTGATTTTAAGAAACGTTTCTAAATTAAATGAAAATAATACATAATTCAACTAATTTTTGCAATTTAATTGCAGTGCAAACCCTAAAATTCCGTTACCGATTGCAAACGGTATATATACGGAGATAAATAATAACAATATTACTTTTTTTAAAAAAATTTCACTTTACTTTTCACCGTTACTCGTTTTCCAATATTTTGAAAACAAAAACATGTCGCCGAGAAAAAGAAGTGAAGTTTGCAAAAACATCAGATAATGTAATGTTTTACACGTTTTTCGACGAAAAAAAAAAAAAAAAAAAAAAAAAAAAAAAAAAAAAAAAAAAAAAAAAAAAAAAAAAGATGTTCGTTTACAAACTATCTTTTCAAATCCGAAGAAAGTCTTCGGAATTTCACAATGTGTGAAGTCTTTTTTCTCTTATTCTTTTTAGATTTCTTTTTGTGTGTTAGGGTTACACAATTTACTTCTACTCGCAATAATGTACACAAAATGCTAGAAATGTGCATATTAAATGCATAAGAGATGTTTAATAAAATACATTTGTGTTTTTGAAAAAAACAAAAGAATACAGCAAAATTAATTTTAGGCCATCTTAAACAGTGCAATTTGCACTATACGTACAAAAAATGTCAAGAAAAAATTAGAACATTTTCGAGAAATTGATGTTTGAGCTTTTCTGAAAATGCGGAATTTTCAGATCGTTTTAACACAAAGCTTGAGTTTTCGAGATTACATTTTTTGCAATTTTTGAAAAAACAATAGCGAATAGAGCAAAATACAGTTTAAACACATAGAGCAAAATGGCGTTTATGTCATCGTATAGGGGTTAGTTTGGCGCTAACCCTACCAAAAGTTTAAAGAAAAAATTTGGAGCCGTCTCTGAGAAAAACTTGCTTTTGTTATTCTTAAAATTGCAAATATTGCTCTCAATGTTGCGCGAAAAATACTACAATTTTCAAAAATGCACTTAATGAAAGAATTAATTAATGACAAATTTCATTTTAAGGCAAAATATTTATTCTCAAATTTGTACTTGCAGGAAGACGCCAAAAAAAAAATCCAAAGTTTTGCAATTTTCGAAAATTCTGAGTTGACAGTGAAACTCGAACCTGTGCTACCTTTCTAAGTGTATTTTACTCTATTCAAACAATTGAAAGAAAAAAAATTGGAGCCTTTTTTGAGATAATCCTGTTATTATTTTTAAAATTGCAAATATTGCACGCACTATTGCGCGAAAACTACTAAAATTAAAAAAAAAATGTATTTGATCTTACTGAAAGAGCTAATTATGGACAGCAAATTTCATTTTAAGGAAAAATCTGTCATCAATTTTATAGTTTTCGACAGACGCTGAAAAACCTTCGAACTCTTGCAATTTTCGAAAATTCAGTTAACAGCAAAAATCAAACCTACTCTATGAATCTCAATCAGTGAAATTGTCGCTGATTCAATCAGTGAGAGGAAAGTCACTGATATCTTCAGTCGAAATGTGTAGTTTTGCTGACAATCAGTGAATACGAGAACCTTTTCAAAATGACCGCCAGCATTTCACTGGTTGTCAGTGGCCGCGCCACCATACCGACTGGTCCAGTCATTCACGTGCTGTGTTGTGAATGTAAGCAAAATCCCACAGCGGAGCCAGTGGAATAGAGGTTTCCTGCGAGAAAACTGACCTGTGTCTGAAGATTGTTTTAATTGTATTAGGTAAGTAGTTTTCGCTTTTCTGTGACTCGTCTTGTTGATAACTGTGAGACGTGTTATTTTATGGTGAGCATTTGTCCATACTAAGAAATAGGTTATGAACATGTTGTTAATATCACGTATTTGTTTTTGTTATTAACTTGGAAACTTCTTATGTAACTTAAAGAGTTTTAATGTAACTGTTTGGTGATACAGTGTGAAATATCTGGCGTGCAATGGATAATTTTGTTTATGAAATTTGTAAAAAGGCCAAAATGCTTTCGATTACATCACAGCAGAGCCGGGCATGCCAGCAAACTAACTCATTCTTTGGTTTTTCCAATATAGTTTGACACCAGTCCAGGAGTGGAGTTTTGAAGAAGTGTAAGAGAAAGTGCTGGAGCTAACTGGGGACTCTAACAATGTGAATATTTTGAAAGGTATTTTAATTTGCCAAAGACTGCTGTAATACTGATTTATTTTGATCAGTGTTCCTTGCTTTCCTTAGTCACTAAACACATTATATTTTACTCATTTACATGGCGAGGCTAGTTTGGCAGAAGAGTGGGAGTGCAGAAGGTACATGAAAGCCATTTGCCACTCCTGAGGTTCCCAATCCAGACCTCATAATAATTCTGCCAGTTAGTATGATCTTGTAATCTGAAAATAAAGTAACCATTTTTTCCTTGCATAACTTCTTGACCTATCTTTTTTTCTGTTTTAGGAGGGCTCTAATTTGCATCTGGAGGAATTGGTAAGGGGAAAAACCTTCAAGACAAATGTCCAGCAATATTTGATATGGGTGAAAGGATAGAAAAACTATTCGTGTTTTGTTGAGGGTGATGGTTGGTTTTAACATCTGCACTTTTTTTAATAATAATAATAATAATAATAATAATAATAATAATAATAATAATAATAATAATAATAATAATAATAAAATATTCCTTCACCCATTGCAGCATTTGACTTACTGTTTAAATTAATATTTACAACAAATTTGGCATATTCAACATCATTAGCAATTTTTATTTTTTATTTTTAGCAGTATATAATGATTATATCCTTCAAATATTTAATTTGAAATAAAAACTCAGTTGGGTTTCTGTAATAACCTCCCCTCCTGGGAAATGAACAATGCTTCTGCAATTGTTCAATTATCATAACCTTCTACCATTGGAGTTAGTTTTGTTAAATCATAGAAATTTGATTCTTTGGTTCTGTGTCCGGTATTGACTTCATAGATTGACTTTAAGATTTTCCCAATATCGAGTATGGCCCAATTCTCAGTTCATCTAATTTCTTCCTATTCAGGCGATTTTCATGTTCTATGTACACAAGATCTCCCTTTTTAATTCAATTTGTCTCCTGTGTAGGTTGAATATTTTTTGTTGTCATTATGAAGTTTTATTGTATTCTTGAGTGCTATTTTCCTCTCTCTTTCTAAATCTTTGGCTGTGCATTTTATTTTTAATTCATGCGGTAGGATATTTATGGTTTTACCCTCTAGCAAGTATTTTGTTGAGAATTTTGTCACTGTATGCTCTGTCTCGTATTTCTCCATAGCTTTTTTCACAATAGTTGTCCATAGCAATAGCAGCCTCTTTGTCAGTTTCATTCATAATACATCTTATTTTATTCACTAAAGTCTGGTTTAATCTTTCATTGAGACCATTGAAGAGAGGCGCATCTATGGCAGTAAAAATCAATTTTATTTTTTTCTTTACTTGGAATTGTTTTAATTCTTTTGAATTTTTTCCTGGATATTGATCCGTTAGTACCATCTAGACATCATGGTTTTTTGTTACTTCCTCAGTTAGTTTTACGAAGTCATCAGCGTTTTGATTTTTTGATGTTAAAATATAAGCATATCTTGTGAAATGGTCGACTAGTAGGTGTAGGTATTTTTTTGTTGACCGGGATCCTCCATAACCTCCGATGGTATCTATAGAAACTATCTTGAATGGGTACGTTGCTCAACCTAGGTGTGACATTAATCCATATTTTGATTTTCTTCATGATTTATTCTTTAAGTAGATGTCACAAGTTTCACAAATCTTCTCTATGTTTATGTTTATATTTTTCGCTGTATAGAATGGTGTTACTTTATTTATCATCTGCGCTCTTCCCAGGTGACAATAAGTATTGTGTACATATTTTAGTAATATTTTACTAAATTCTTCTGATAATGAGAGTTTTTCTCTTCTTTTTAATTTTTATAATAAATTTCATTTTAGAATATTAGTTTTTTCTTATTGTTTTGTAGTTTTGTGCATCTTCTTTGATCCTTTTTTTATGTCTTCTAATTTCACTAGGTTTACAAGTTTTAATATGTCATCTGAATTTTCATCAGGCTCTAGAACTGGATGCCTGTTTAAACAGTCTGCCTCTTGGTTTAATTTTCCAGGATTATATTTAACTTTAAAATAGTATTGGGACAGATAGTACGTCAAATCACCCAGTTCTTAATCTGTTATTGCTTTTATATTTAAATTTTTTAAAGGTTTATGATTGAAGTGTACCAAAAATTCTCTTCCAAGTAGCCAATATTGCCAATATATCACAACCTTTTTTATTGCCAAGCACTCAAGGTAAATTGCTTTTTTTTTCCCTTTTGAGCTTCACTCATTTTTTTCGAAAAATATGCCACTGGCTTATTATCCCCATTTTTGTCTTTGGTTTAGTACAGCTCCGATTTCTTTTATGCGTGCGTTCTTTTTCCAATTGTTCCATTCTGATTCTACTGTATTTTTCAAAATCATACTTCAGTACCAATCTGCGCTTGCATTGTCAAGGGAAAATTTTAGAATTTCTCTTCCACAAAACAGTGTTCACACTCTTTTTCAAACTCGTTTATCCATTGGCATGCATTTGAGTTTCTTCCATGAAATATCTATATATTTAAAAAAATAAAGCATTCTGCCATGGCTTCGTTTGGAGCTTCTACTGAACCGATTGTAGTATTTTTTCCTTTAAATGAAAGAATGTGATCCCTAGATGTGTTATCAGATATTGTTTGTGTTGATTCACCAACATTTACGGTGTAAATTAATTAATTAAATCATTCTTTAATACTACGCTTATCAGTAGTCAATTGTTTTCTTCCAAAATGCTGTTTCAAAATCGATAATATGAAACGCTAGATGTGAGTCCACGCTGCTTCATGGTGGTGCTGCTTGATGTTTTGTTTTGATTGTTGAGATTTGTTTACAATTCATCACGGTTTTGTTTCAGTGTAATAATTGCATTGTAGCTTTGACAGTTTGCATGTATTTGCTTTTGTGATGTATTTTATAGAGTTCGATTGCTCTTGTACCTCTTGTTACCTCCATTGTGGTGTCAGGTATCAGTCATTTGTTCGGTAGCATGGCAGATTCAAATTTTTAGGAAACGACACACAATAGTCTTTGTTTTCTTTATACACATATATATGTGTATATATACATGTGTATACGTATATATGTACATAGAAACAAAGGCATGCAGTGCTGTTAACATTTCCAATTTTAAGCTTGGCAATGCTGCTGATTTTAATTATGAAAATTATAATTAGCAGAAGAAGCTGATTAAGTTGCCCTAAAACTTGCCAAATACTTGTAATAATATCAAATATTTATTTGTATTTTTACTTTAAAAATTTTGACAGATTTAATGTTCTTTATTTATTTTTATTGTAAAAATCCATTGAAATGTATTTATACACATTTAAATTATAAGAGGATTATAATTCTTTCACTACTTTCTTCCCAACTTTCTTTTCATAATTTGTTGTATTGTCACTAAAATTGTCAATAATATGTACATAAAATAAAGTGTGTTAACTGCAGGCCAATTTTTCTTCTAGTGAGTTTTGAAAAGTTCCTGAACATCTGTTTTCTTCTGTTGTATGTTTTTCATTGGTTTAAATAAAGACTTGTATTCACCTATCTCACTTAAAAAGGCAGTATCTCCCTTTAAAATTACCTTAATTCCGACGTATACGTCGCAGTGAATTAGACGAAGACAGAATATGGATAATCCCCTGACATTCTCTCCGCCGCCGCGCAACGCGCCAGCTGTGTGGTTGCTCAACCAAAAAGCTCTATCTTCCCCGTGTTAAATCGAAGGACTAAGGAGTAAAAACAATAACTTCATTAATAGAGCCAAGAGCGTGGTGCAATTCCTGACAAGGCACCAGACACCGGAGAGAGCGCCATTTGGACGCCTTTTCGTTTCAAAATGATTTCATATACATCGCTATTGCTGCAATATCTTGAATAATGAATGTTTTAAAAGGAAAATGTATATTCCTAAGATATTATGAGATTTTTTTTTCATTTTCTGGGGGTTGTGCAACCTAAGCGCGAACCGCCACTACTGGGATAGCAATGCGATATTTCACTGATTCAAATAAGGGAGGCCTTGCTTTCACTGATTGCAACAGCTATTTACTCCACTGGTTCAATTAGTTGCCACAGATTTCACTGATTCGAACAGTGTAGTTTCACTGATTCAAGCAGTGAAGTTTCACTGATTCAAAAAGTGGACCCGATTTTCACCGATTCATTCAGTTCAGTTCACTGATTGTCAGTGGTCGGATTTTAACTACCACAATCAGTGAATAGTCACTGTCAATCAGTGGCTTTTAACTGATTCAAGTTGAGAGAGTATGCCACTTAAAAGTGTACGGGCGGGCGGACGGACAGACGGACGGACAGACAGACAGACAGACGGACGGACGGACGGACGGACGGACAGACGGACGGACGGACGGACGGACGGACAGACGGACGGACGGACGGACGGACAGACGGACGGACGGACGGACGGACGGACAGACGGACGGACGGACGGACGGACGACGGACGGACGGACGGACGGACAGACGGACGGACGGACGGACGGACGGACAGACGGACGGACGGACGGACGGACGGACGGACGGACGGACAGACGGAGACGGACGTACATGATAAAATCGTTAATCATAAAAGAAAATATTTCCCGTTATTATAGACTAAAAACAATAAATATTTTCGATCTTGCCAAAAACCGGAGATTGCATATTAACCGAATTTATTAATGTAGATTTCATAATATTTATCCTACAATTATGTATAAACATTTGTGATCACAATAAACATATTTCGATGTATGTTTCGCTGTCAAAAGTGCATTGTTGAATTAACAGTTCGGACCGTTCAAATAACAATGAGGATCGTCATCTGTGTTAAACTATTCTAATTAATAACATTCAATAATAATCTATTAAATAATTAACAAATTTGAAAACAATGTAAATAATTGCAGCACAATTAAATTAAAACATTAATATAAAGGAATATTTTTATGTTTATAATAGCGCCCAAATTTGCCCCCCACTCCAATGAAGGATCTGAAATCCCGCCTCTGCCAAATCGTGTATTTCGTTAACATCTCCAAATCGATTTTCAGCAGCATTACATAACTTTCTCTATACTACTTATATTACTCCGTAAATACGTGCAGTATACGAGAAACTAACTTGTGGTGCTACAGAATGGCGCAGACTTTCTCGTAGTAAGGTTTTCTAATTTTCTTGGCGTGGTCTGGCTTTAAGGCCTCCATTCTCTGGCTAGCTGCAATCTACCGTCGCCCAAAGTACATTTTTTTGACTTTTTCTCATCTTCTTGCTTTCTTCTTGGCACAACCAAAATATTACATAAAGAATATTACAGAACAGTAAAAACTCGTCCTAAATAGAAATTTTCAGTGAAACATTTGAAGCCGTTTTTAAGAAAATGGCGATTAAGTATTACTGTACATGCGAAATTTGAAGCTCTTTTTCACAGCAATCTTTTGTGTTTTCGAAAAACTTCATTTGAAGTCATTTGAAGCACTTCAACTCACAAATGCAATAATGTATACAAATAGATGGAAATGTGCATATGAATGGCGTGAGAAATATTTTTAAAAAATCCGTAACTTTTCCGTTATACGTATACCAGTTCACTAGCCGAAAGATTCGGTTCCATTATTTATTAGAAATGGTTCTCTTTTGGCAGGGGAAATTTATATTTTGAGAAACATTTAAATTTGCACTTCACAATATTTTATTGATTTTACAAATTATAACATCATAGATTCTTTTAATGCTAATCACTTCACAATATTGCCACTTATTTTCGATTTATAACATTGAAGATTTTTAATGCAAAGAACGCACACCACTTACATGGCCACCTACCACTCCAGGAGAAGCTATAAAAGTATGGTAAAAATTGAATTAATTAAAGTTTCTATAACTACTTTGATTTGTTTACGTAATTTTTCTGTGCACTTCTCGTGTTCTTCGCTTAGTTTGTGTATTATCGAATGTTAATTGTCCCTAGCAACGTTTCATGATACATTTTTCTCATTGTGTCGGCGTGAAATTGCATTTTTTGGTGTGGAATTTGAGTGTTTTTTTGCCCTGTAAGTCTTTTAAATTGGTTTTTTGTCTACCGAGATGAACAATTCCTACAATACATCGCAAAATTATATAATGCGAATCAATAGGTGAATTACTTTTTGTCTATTTACATCGTTTAAAAGAAATTCTCTTAAAAGAGAGTGTTCCCTTTAAAATAAATTCTCTTAAAAGTGAGAGAGGTTTATAAATGTGTGTCAGCGCTGGAGCGAGAGAGGAGGCGCAAACCAGGTCGCGCGAGCGAGGGCAGGTATAGGCCCTCACGAATATAGCAGGTTGGATCCATCGTAACGCACGTCGCGGCCCACTTGGTGTCAAAATGCGTTAGTTATAAAATTGCGTTGGCAATAAAATTATTTATTTATTTTACGTCAAAAAACAGTTAAAAAACTGCGTATGACGGGCTATGGGGAAAAGTGACACATTTTCAAAATTCTGTGATCCCTACACTAAATCATTTACTTCTTAAGTTTTGAATTTTGAAAGGGAGAAAAAAAAAAAAAAACTCCCATTAGATATCTAGCGCGAAAAATACGAATAATCAGTTCGCTGGATCAAAGGAAGAGTGTCCACCATAAACTGCCCATTTACCAACTAGTAATAAAATTTGTCGTAATGTGGGTGAGCAGGGATTTCGGAGCGGCAGTAGCAAATAGAGCACTAATAAATTAGTAATAGAATTACTATTAAATTGTAATAATACTATGTGCGCGCAAAGCTAACTTTAAATGTACTGCGTAAATGTTGATTGACTGGTATCACCACGTTCATCGGTTCACATTGTAGACAACCGATTCCTTTAAGGTTGACGAAATTTTTCATTTCAAAGGAACTGAATCTTTCGCCTATTGAACTGGTATACGTATAACGGAAAATATTCAAAAATTCATTTGTGAAATTTATGTAAAAAACAAAAGAATACACCAAAATGAACTTTACGTCCTATTAAACAGTACAACTAGCACTATTCATTAGAGAAACGCGAAGAAAAAAAATTGGAGCCATTTTTGAGAAAAAAAAAACAAACAAAACGTTTGAGCGTTTCTGAAAATGCGGAATTTTTGGCTTATTTTCACAGAAAACTGTTGAGTTTTCGAGAAACATTATTTGAATTTATTTAAAGCACATGTACATGTAAATATAACATGAAGAAAGCACCTTTAATGTAAATATTACTGACGCGAGAGACAAGTAAAAGATTAAATTTTTGTAATTTTTGACAAAACAAAAGCATAGAACAATATGGCATTTATGTCAACGTATACGGTGAGTTTGGTACTAATCCTAAAACAAAAAAAAGAAAAAATTTGGAGCCGTTTTTGATAAAATCTTGTTTTTGTTATTTTTTAAAATTGCAAATATTGCACGCCATATTGCGAGAAAACTACTAAAGTTTTCAAACATCTAAATCACCTTAACGAAAGAACAAATTATGGACAACAAATTTCATTTTAAGGAAAATCCTCTTCTTCAATTTTATAATTGTATGAAGACCCCGAAAAAAATCACACTTTTGCAATTTTTGAAAATGCAGAGTTAACCGTGAAAATTGGATCTATGAAACCTTTATAAGTGTTTTTTACTCTATTATTACAAGAAATTTAAAGAAAAAAATTGGAGCACTTTTTGAGAAAGTATTGAAAATGTCCGGAGGGCTTTATGTAAAGTACCCTCAAATTTTAAATCAAAATCTCAAATGGAGAGGTTTTTGAGAATACTTTTATAAATTGCATAAATTTCGGTCACAAATTACGCGATTTAGTTTAAAAAAACGCATTGACGGACAGGCGGACGGAGGGTTTTGCCGTCAATCGATTTTCCTTTCATAGTATAAAGTATTGTAATGCTGCGGGGAAAGACGGAGGATTTTCGACTGAAAGTCTGACTGTCTGGCCGTGGCGACGAAGTAGACAAATCTGGTTCCCATATATAGTAAATTACTTCCTCTGAAACGTTGTGTAATCAAAATCTGATTTGTGGGTCCTTGATACTGAAAAATCGATTGACGGCAAAACGTGTATCTGTCCGTCCGTCTGTGACAAAGGCTAGCGCCTATACCGTTCACTCGATTTTCTCTAATATTCTCTAATCGATCTGACTCTCTCTCTCTCTCCCTGTCTGTGTCTGCGTCTCCCTGTGTCTGCGCGCGTGCGTGCGTGCGCGCGTGTGTGCGCGCGCGCGCGTGCGTGCGCAACTTCACTTGTAGCACCTGGGATACTTTTCAAATTTTAGCAAGGACAAATTTTCTATCTTAATTATTGTAGTTGTTGGAAGACGCTGAAAAAAAATTGCCAACTTTTGCCAATTTTTGAATATTATAAATGTTTAAAATGTAATGAAGAAAATATTATAATGTCGAGGCTTAATGTTAAGTCCCCCCCCCCCGAATTCAAATATCTTATTCAAATTCAATGAGCTGTTTCATATTCATGAGACGAATCATAGGGGGAATATCAATTTCGGTGAAAATTGTGCATACGGTTTAGCCGCTAGCTTTGTTCAGAAAGACAGACAGGCGTTTCGGTCTCAATCGATTTTTCAGTAGCAAGGTAGATTCTGACTTACACCCCACCAAACGTAGATTCTGACTAGCACATCATGTGAGAGAAAGTGTTTTTTACATGCAAGATAAGATTTATCCACTTTTTCATCACCGGGACCTGGCAATAAGACTACTGGCAAGAATTTGCCGTCTTTTCTCGCAACATTTACTTCCTCTATGATGCATCAGCAATAGGTGAGAAAGTAAAAACCAGGTCGGTAGTTCATTAACTGATGGATATATTTTTCTATAACTCGAGAGTGCAAATATTTTTTGTATCATTTGAGTCAGTAAAACAGTTATACAGCTGAAAAGCTTTTAATTTGAACTTAGTAATCTGCTATTAAGTAATGTACAAGCATTATGTGTATTTTTTGTAGCATGCTGTTGATACTAACACACAATGAATACATTTCTTATGATGTGTGTTGAAATTATAAATATCAGTATTGCAAGAAAATATGTTCCTACCTTTAAGTAAATCAGTTTTTCATAAATTATAGATTCATTAAGAAAGTGGCAAGGTAATGGTAAGATTCCAATCTCAATCAAGAGAGGTTTGCTGCAATCATGTGGATGACATTTTCTTATTGTTTGTATAAAGTTTTACAATGGAAAAAAGCATTGAAAGCATTTTTCTTTTGTTAACTATTAATTGTTTATAACAAAACTAATTTGAAATTTCTGAAATTGTACTATTTATTATACCTTTTTCGTGCAGAACATTCATGTCATCAGCCAACCGTTCTTCCATTTCTATAGGACGAGGGCATATCATTTTCATATAAAACAAAGAGGACAGGGTCTAAGTATGAACCCTGTTCAATTGGAAAGAGAGTAACTAATATTCCTTTGTGGCAGTATGAAAATTTTACTTCTTGAAAATCAATTTTTAAGAAACAAGGATATCTAATCTAAGGCAATATCACTTATTTCATATGAAGATAATTTTGAGAGCAAAATGTATGATCAATGACATCAAAACCTGAACGGAAACTATGATGAAAAAGAATTCAATTTATGTGTTCTTTCGAATTTCAGTTTCATTTCATAAATTACAAGATATTCCAAACCCAAGAATTACTATCGACCTAAAAAATATTAAAAATCAGCCTATTTGTATCACAAACTAGTGGTGCAAAATAATGGCACATACTCTCTCCTATTAGTTTTATATTTTCTTAGATCTGGGCTAGCTATTTGGACTTGCCATGTATTGCCCAAGGTACATTTTCTGACATTTTCTCAATTTTTTGAATGGTAGAACTGAAATATTACTTTAGGAATATTAAAGAACAGTAAAACCTCATCAAAAATGGCAATTTTCATTAGAAAATTTGGAGCAATTTTTAGGAAAATGGCATTTAAACGTTACTGTAAATGGGAAATTTGAAACTGAACAGAAAATTTTTGAGTTTTTGAAAACCTTAATTTGAAGTCATTTGAAGCACATTAACTCACAAACGTAGTAGTGTTTACAAATCATTAGGAATATGCACATTAAAGTCATGAGAGATAATTCAAGAAAATACAATTACAAAATATAATTTTTTAAAAAACAAAAGAATACCTCAAAATGAGCTTTATGTCATATTAAACAGTGTATTGAGCACAATTCATTGGAAACGTTTCAAGATAAAATTTGGAACTGTTCTTGAAAAACGGGTGTTTGAGCATTTCTGAAAATGTGGAATTTTGAGCTCGTTTTCACAGAAAAGTTTTGAATTTTCAAGAAACTTTATATGACATTATTTAAAGGACATGTACTCACAAATGCAATAACATGAACAAATCTGTGCTAATGTGAATACTAACATGAGAGACTTAAAAAAAAAATTACGTTTTCGTAATTCGTAAGAATACAACAATATGGCATTTATGTTATCTCATAGAGAACTTTTAGCACTATCCCAACCAGAAGTTAAAAGAAAAAATTTGGAGCTGTTTTTGATAAAACTTTGTTTTTGTTATTTTTTAAAATTGCAAAAATTGCATGCAGTATTGGGCAAAAACTACTAAAGGTTTCAAAAAATTTACATGAACTTAATGAAAGAACTATTTATGGAAAACAAATTTCATAAGAAGGAAAAATCTCTATTTTCAATTTTGTAGTTGTAGGAAGTTGCCAAACAAATTTCAAACTTTTGCAGTTATTGACAATTTAGAGTTAACAGTGAAAAATCAAATCTAAGTCACAATTTTAAGTGTATTTTACTCAATTCTTATAAGAAATTTAATGAAAAAAATTTGGAGCCATTTTTGAGAAACATTTTTAAATGTCCCAAGGGCTTTCATTTAAAGAATTGATGAATGTTTTTCAAAATTGCAGAGCTTTGACCCAGACCAGATCAACGTGGGTTTCTTCAATTTGGAAAAAATCATACCGATAGTTTAGGTGCCAGTGTTGTTCACATACACAAGATGGACAGACAGAAAGTCGGATGAAAGTTTTGAAAAACACACTTTTTCATATCAGGGGGCCCAAAAACGTGTATTTCTGTTGAAATCTCAAAATATATTTTTCGCAGCAAAACTTTCTCTATAATATGTTTATTACTCTGTATATACGTATGCATACGAGAAATTAAAAAAAGTTAACAAATATAAAACAACTCCCTCATTTTGAAGAGTCTGTCCGAAAATTTTTAAGTAATACTTACTATTTTGTCAAAATAAAATTGCAAATTGTCTAATAGAGTAGAAAATTGCCTTGTTGATGAGAATGTTAAGACATTGCCTGAACTATCTATTTCTTGTTTCTTAAAATCATTATAATACAAGTTTTTGTCACAACCTTCTCATATCTACGTTTGTTTCTTTTTCAATGTTCAATCTTCTGTTTGTTTGTTTGTTTGTTTGTTTGTTTGTTTGTTTGTTTGTTTGTTTCTTTCTTTTTCAATCTCAATGTTTTTTTCTCCTTCCAAGCAGTGACATTTGACTTTGTAAGCCCCTCAAAGTTTAGCGCACTAAATTTGCGTTGTTCTTAGTCTCATCTGATGCCGCCTAAAAACATTCCCTTCGGTGTCACCCAATTTTCTAACTGCCCAGCATTTATTGATGGCCTGTTTCTTTAACAGTTCTTTCATATTCTTTCACAGAATTTACTTAAAATGAACATTGTTTACCGTTTGTGTAATCGAGTTGAAAACTGCAAACTCTTACCTCTCTGTCCTTCCCTTTCGCAGTTAAAGTAGGAGATAGTGGTGAGTTTTCAAGATTAAGAAGAATTTTACTGAGAAAATATTTTTTTTATCATCCTTTCGTGTTGTTGAATGAAGAATGCATATGCCTATCAATGTTTTTTTTTCATTCTCATCTCTTGCAAAATGCAGATTTGCACTTTGCAGGCGTCTTTGACAGGCATCGAATGACGATTCTGAGTGGCCTTGTTGAAATCGAACTTTGTAACAAAATCTCTGCATTCATTTTCATGTTACTTTAGATTCACTCAATGCAATGCCATTCGTTTGAGATTCTCTCTTTACAAAATCATTCAAAAACGTCAGACTGAATTGCCCAACAAATTTGTGGGGCATTCCAAAAGTACAAGCACAAACATAATTATGTATTGTAGATATGACAGTTTTACCGTCTTCACAGCTTATTGTTACATCTACAATTTCGAGTTTTGTGACACGAAAAGCACATACCCTAACCAACGAGGCTTAATCTGTGAATATAAGACAACCCCGTGTCTTTCGACTTGAGCATTTATTAAAAACCTTGTCTTATATTCGGGTAAATATGGTACTTCTTTAAAATTACACATACAGAAAGTATTGAAGCTATTGTCATTTAGTGGGAGTATACTGGTTGATACTGCATTATTATTACTGGAATCCTATGTACTGGTGTGCAGATGAAATATTAATCAAATGCACAGAAATTAGCGTTAATAAAAGTCATTTAAGGATGAACCATTTTCCTGTAATAACTCCATAATTAAATTATTAAGTTTGGGTTTTAGCATGAGTGGAATTAGTGTTATATGAATTTCTCAATCAATAATTATGACTAATTACCTTAATTTCAAGCTCACTGTAGAGAAAAGTTTCAATTATATTTTTGCCTTTACTCTTCTCTTTAACCTCTCTCTTGGTTTACGTTTTAAATCAGAATGTTACAGTTCACATTCAAACTATTGCTTAAATGGATTAAATTTTAAAAGATTAGATAAAAAAATGTTAGCTTACCTTCTATATCAGTGATTACAGAAATGAGTTCATCATCCACTTCAATGTAATGCCTTTTTAGCTGCACTGTGCACTGGGCAGGCATACTGCCTGGATCATTCTCTGAGTCCATATTTGATTGTTCTATATTATCCACACTAGCCTCTACACCAGTGGAATGATGCAGATCTTCTGCAACACCTACAACATCTGACTGAATAGGTTTCTTATTGTTACCAGTCTTTGTTCGGTCTGCATTCACAGTATCACGATCACGAGGAGATAAAAGAATAGGACCTGAAGTATTTTGATTTAATGGGCGCAACACAACTTTATCAGTCTCTAAATGATTTCCAGACGAATGAATTTCACCTGACAGAGAATTATAAGGCATATTGGAAGAAACCCGTTGCCCTGTAAAATGCCCATCCTCCGAGTCTACTTCATGGTGTCGACGTCGATGGTTTAAAATGACAGGAGAAGGGGAAATGAGCAAAGGTGGAGAGCGATGCCTTGTTGGTTCTCGACGGCGATGCAATCGATATGGAACAATATTTTCCAGGTCTTCACCTTCTTCAATGAACTCATATTTTTTGTCAGCAAGTCTACGTTTTCTATAAGAACTAAGCTTTTCTCCAGTGGTGTCAGGAATATCATCAGTAAATTCATAAGCTTTCTCTGCTTCAGCTGCCATTTTACTATGGACTTTAGGCTGAGAAGGTGGCAAAGGACTACTATAAAATTTCACAGGGTTGCCACTTCGTAGCATTTTCCGACGAGGAGGGCTAGATGTATGCTTTGGATCTGAATGTGACTGACTTGCCTGCCCACATCTTCCTTCTTCAGATGGGCCGACTATCAGTAATGACTTTTGTACTGGAGACATAAGAGTTACAGTAGATTGACTACTTTCAGAATAAGAATTAATGGTTCCACAAGAGATATTAAGTTCCTGAGTTGAATCTATTGTGTGAGTTTCTCGGCTCCAGGTGTCCTCCATGGGACATAAATATTTCTTGTACTGTTGTACTTCTACTTCCAGATCTTCTTCTGATGAACCATCTGCTACGTTACGTCGTGATGCTTGAGAACGAGTAATACGCCCTAAGTATGAGTCATCTGAAACCTTCTCCTTCCCATTCTTATTATTCAGAGAAACAGTATCCAGTTCTGACCGGCAGGAACTGGTATCACATTGCTTCGATGTATCACAGGATTTCTTGTTGCTGATATTACATCCATCACTACCCAAACCCTTTGTAAAAACACAAATTTTATCAAAGTCCCCATCTTCATTACGAGTACACTGTAATTTATTAGGCATATCACAGCTGTCTAAACAAACTGCTTTGTTGTCACTCATCAAGGAAAAATGTTTTGAATCAAATTCTAAGCATCCCTTTTTTGTAGTAATCTCTTCATCATCCAAATCATCTTCATCATCGTCATATTTTTTGTCTGAGGTAGAGTTTAAATTACAACTGGCATTATAAGAAACATTAGCACCATCTTTACAGTCACCTGTCTTCTCACTAGGAATTGAGGAAACACTAGGGCTTAAGCTATGAGATCTAGTATTGTAAGGGCAAGAAAAGAGAGGTCCATTTTGATTTTCAGAACATTTTTCATTCACAGTTTTTGGCAAAGACTTTGACTCTTCAACCCACAATTCATGACCATTTAGAGTATCCATTGATTTATTTTGGGTATTGTCGCTGTTGGACGGTTCCGCCAAACATTCTGTAGAGTCGGAAACCATAGGATCTGCACGAGCAGCCACTTGTGGGGAATTTCCATCCATATAAACCAATTCTGCTCTAAGAACATGCAACTGGTTCCCAGTATTAAAAACAACAGTGCCATCACGTTTCATGCTGACTGCTGGATCAAACTTGGGATATGGAGAAACTACATCGAAGGTGCTATGAACAGTTACACTATGTTTCAAACAGCTAAATCGTACACAGCTATCCCAGTTAGCAGCAAGATCTGTAAACAATCAACAGTTTAAATGATAAAATGTCCACTAAAAATAATATTGACAATAAAGAAGTAAAGAAGTTACCTTCTTCCTCATAAGAGGCAGCTACTTTAAGACAACCTTGACATTTGTTGAGAGATGGTACAGTAGTGATTGTAAGATATGAACGTTCAGCTTGACTTGCAGATCCCATGTATGTCTCACAGCTAAAATAAATTTTTCAAAATTTATTGTTATGAAAACAGAAATTTACAAAAAACATAGAATACATTTCAACTATTTGTATTAATCCAATAAAAAAAACACTTATTTTATATGCAACAGAATAAATTCATCTGCATTTAACCTGATTCACAAAATACCTTAAAAATTTTGTTCATCTTACAGGGACAAACTATTAGTTTTTTTTATTCACTTTTTGGAAAATGAAAATCTTTCTAAAATTCATGACATAAATGTTCAGATGAATCATGAATTTTATAGTGTATTCAAGGAGAAGATAAAGTATATTTTAAATGTTTTCAAATAATTTTTTTCTCTTTCATTTAATATCTCATTGAGGTGCAAGACAATAATACACTTGGAAAATTTTTTTTTTGAATAAATTCCATTAATTAATAAATGTCTAAAGAAAATTGTAATTTGATAATTTTGTTTTGGGCATAAATTTCTAATAAATGGAGAAGAACATTTTAAAATTTAACTTATCCTTTCTTTTTATACTTCAATGAAGTTGATAAAAGTACAAAACATAAAGCACTATTGTGGTTGAATTCATTGATATTTTTGATGTTACATACTATCTACCATTAGGTGTTTTATACTATGCCCACTACTTTCCTTATAAGTGATTTTTAAAATTATGAAAGATCCCTTATACCTTTGAAACAAAATATTTAATGTAGTATTGACACTTTTTGGCAACTTACCAATTTCCATAAATAAGGACTCTTGTGTAGTCCAAAGGCCATTGGCAAACAGCAATAAAAAGAGTACTGTATATGCCATGGTTTCCAAACAACATCACTTCAGACACCTTCCTTGCTTTTTGATGTGGAGTAAAAGCCCACCAATGTAATCGATACTTGAAGACTGTATTGAATGACATTACATCCCATTCTGTAGTGTATGTGTATGATAGAAGAAACTGACCACATTTGGACATTCCAAGGAAAACATGGCTGTGAGTAAAAACCAAAAAGTTATAAGCAGTATGAAATTTTTTTTTCACCTTAATAGTAAAATATAAGATTGTCAATCCACTTCTGTTCACGAGTTAACATTGACATTTATATTTCAATTAATGAAAACAAACTACAGTGAAACCACTCTAATTTGCACGCTTTTGGTTCCTTAGAAACGAGTGTTTAGGGAGAGAACGCTCCATAGTAATGGCAAGAATACCACCTGCTTCATATAATACAGAAAGGTTTCACTAAAAATACATAAGGGATTATTAAATTGTAGATTATGACCTAAGATGAATCACCAACTTTCAACATTGAGAAATTAAATACTGATGTAGCTTCAGGATTAAGAACAATCGAGAATCAATGAATTGATCTGTTCAAAACTAGTTTATTGCATAATCAATTATGATATTAGTTTACATAGTTTTCATGTTCAATCTGTCATCCTCATCAAGTAGTCTACAATACAAGAACTTATAAGAATTAATTAAATTAAAATAATTAAATATGAAGTCACAATAAACTTAAATTTGCTTCAAAACTATGAAAATGAGCAGTAAAAAGGAACAATATATTTCTGTTCTTTTTAATGCAAGTATAAAATACAATGAAAGACGGATGACATAAAAAGGTATTTATAACTTCCCTTCGTAAATATTAAAAATCAGTAGTACTGGAAAAAATGAATTCTGTTTTCTATTCTCACTGAAATATTTTTAATTTAATTATATTAGTAAATATACATTTGCATGATTTTATGATGATTGCAATGGGGATCTTATTCACATTTTGGAATTATCATCATAAAAGCAGGTTTTGAATAAATAATATTTTTCTCTTTGAATAAATTTGGTAAGGCAAAGATGCAATGAAAACGGAACTGGGAGGAGGGGAAGGAAAAGGAAGAAAAAGTAAAGGACTCAAAAATATGAGAACTGTCATTAGTAAATTTCTAATTAATTTTCACAGTTGAAATAAATGGAATTTAGTTTGAATGTTAAAATTTTGGAACATAATGACTAAGCATTTAATATTGCAATAATATTATATTGCTGTTCACAGGGTCAAGAATGAACATGGGCATGTACATTGGGAATGAACACGGGCATATACAAGCAAGTGGCTTTGTGATTTGAATGAATAAAGCAAAGATTTCAATTTGTTTTCTAACATTGGCTCTCTTTGTATATACATCAATTATTTTAATTAGTACATATTGGAATTAAAGTTTTAGTCACTATTCTAATTCATTATGATTTTTCAACCATTATTTATTCAACTTTCAAATTTTCCTACACTACATGAAGAGAGATCTTTTTAATTCTATATTACCAAGATGCTATTTGAGAATAGTATAATCTAATGTTTTTAGATCTTTATCTCAGAAGGAGAGAAGAAATCATTTCTGACTAATATTTTACACTAACTCCAAATTCTGAAATAACAGTTAGTAAACAGAAATATATGATGTATTCTTGATATAATTCTGATCCTTATTCAAAGGAACATGTCTTAGAAAGTGGTGCTAAACAACTCCAAGATTAATACCTTAAAATATACAAACTTCATACCAAAAGATATCTACTCACTTCAACTTTGAAGCAGAAAGAGGAAGAATATCTGCGAGTTTGATTCGTTGGAAGGATGGTTTTTGCATACGATTGAAGTTCTTGCTATGGTGAGGTGCATAGAAACCACCAATCTATAAATTAATATATACAATTCATTAAAAGAGACAAATAATACATTACTACATTTTGCCAGAATTCTCATCCTGTAGCAAACACACCTGTCGAACATTTTCCATTAATGAAACTACAGTTAATAAATTACCAATGGACAGCATACATGGCAATTCTACACGGTTTGAAAAATGGCAAGAGAAAGTAATCAAGAAAGTAACTGCAATTACAAGAAGCCTAGATTTATGATGTATGAACAAATAATACATAGAGATGTTGGTGTACTCAGCTTAAAGGAATGCAAAATATATATAGTTAAGCAAATTAACTATTATTTGAGTACACTACATTCAGAAAAACCTAAAATCTTCTATTTACAATTTAACTGTAGGACTCATTCAAGCTCACAAGTGACATTTCTTTGTTGGTGCAATATTCTCTTAAATACACATGCAATCCTACATTTCCTAGTTTAGAATATTCAAGAACTATTAAAACACTTTTTGGTCATAAATAACTATTTCTAAGCTTAAGCACATTACCTTCAACCTTATAAAAATGCAAAAAGAGTGTGGTAGCTGATTTGTCTTTTGGTCCTCTTTGAATTTGCTCAATAGTCTAACATCTAATTAATTAAGGATGATGAGAGGGAGCATTATTATGCAAAATTACTGAGAGTACACAAAAGTTGGAAATTAATTAATCTGAAATAACTACAAACATAACATGAACTATGAAAATAACTTTGGGAACAATTGGTACAATGACAGGTAAGAACTCAGGAGACTAAAAAGGAAGTTTTAACCAATCTAGAATACGTAAATGAGCTATCTCGACATATTCTACATAACAAAAAAATCTAATACTCACCTCTCTGAAGTACAATTTTTGTAAAAAATTATTTTTGGAAACGCGCACAGGGCTTTGCGGGCTTATTCGTAATTCATCAGATTGATCTTCATGAAGATCCCATGCTTTAAATGACACCACCTCGGAGGATTCTTCGGAAGATACGGTAGAAAAACAATCTGATTCTTCAGACTCAATATCGTCCATGTCCATGTCGGACAGCATGTTGGATACTCGCCAGAGAAGCGGTGTTTTTCGTCTGTCAATTCAGAAAATAAGAGAGCATCGAAATTCGTCGCATCATGGCTACCAACGTAACATCAGGCGTTGAATGTGATTATTCTCCAAATTTACCTGCTCAGAAAGGAGACACTATTTATTATTATAAATCGTTTATTTATCCCAGAACACACTGGGAGCGATCTAAGACAAAAAAGTGTAACGCCATACTAAAACCAATTGTGAGAGAGAAAATGGATTTCCTCCGAAGTAATAGTGGTAAACTCTCGTGATTATGAATTAATAACTTTTACGTCGAAACATGTTTTAAGAAAATGGTCATGGTGATAAGCAACGAAAAAAGAAACTGAAGACAATAATTGCATGTATATATTCTGCGACATTTTTAGAGACTAAGTCGGCAGGGTCACCTCGAGATCTCCATTTCAGCAATGCATTTCATTGCCATTGCTGCCTCTCTTAAAGAAGAATGCTTTTATACATTTTTTAGTTTTTGAACATCTACAACAGTAAGAAAAACATTTCTGTAGAGAAATAAGGAAACGTACAAAGAGTTGTTCTGGAATCGCCGAGATTTGGTTGCGAAACCCAGGTCGAGATTCAAGTCGTTGACCCACAACATCTCAGGCGCGGATCCAAATGGGAGAAGTGTGAACGGATTTGGAAAGAAGTTAATTTTTCAGGGAAAACATTGCAGATAATTGTGAATTAAATGGCGTAATATCTAAATATTCAAACATAATAAATTATTGTGTACTATTTCGCACTTAGTTCAAGTGAAAATAGAAAGGGATAATGAATAGAAATATCTCTCTAAATAAGGAGGGCGTATGCCGCTAGGTCGCACCTATCGGTCCTGCTCCTAAAACATTTGTTCCAGACATAATTAGACACTTTCAAGCTATGAATGCGATTCGGCAGAAAACTATGCCACATATACTGTTTAAGTTCCTGAAGGATCACGGAAGTCGTATACATTTTAATGTATTCCATTTTCATGTGACCCAAAGTGTTTTCTGAAGTAGTAATTGAATCTGCACCAACCTCCCTCCCCCCCCAAAAAAAAAACAACAAAGCAACAACCATAAGACATAAAATTAAAAAATCTTAAAATGAATGTTTATAATTGGGTTAAAAGTGAATACAGGTTATTAGATTACACGATTCTTCAGTGGAAATTAACTACCAAGTGTCTGAGGAGTCTTCTGTAAATGACGTAAGGCGGGGTAAATGAGGTAAGTAAGATGGAGGTTTGTGGCAGTGTTACACTGCGTTACATGTGGTAGGGGGAGTTAGTGTCACGTAAGGATTATATTCATTTTTGCATTTGCTGAAATAATTCCTTTTATTTAGTCTTGTAATAAATCATTAAAATATCAACAAATTATATTTTAAAAAAATTAAAAAAAGTTTGGAAAATTCGTGCGATCATTCGGGACAGGAGAAATGTCACTCGTCAGCTGGTGGAATACCCGCAATTGCTTTTCGGATCCTTTTGGAACATAGATATTTTACATTTTAAAAACTGTTAGCAGACAAGCTCAGAGATAATTGGTGGAAGGCGAATCACAGAAAAAAATACTCTATAGAACAGTACAGTATCGGATAGTAGCTGAACACCGTGAATGTGAACTTGGCAACCTCCATGACCTTTATGCATTAAGGAAATGAAGTTTATGCGTTACAGTAAATGCAAAATTTGAAGCTGTTTATCACAAAAATTTTTGAGTTTTAGAAAAACTTCATTTGAAATTGTTTGAAGCATTTTAACACACAAACGCAATAGTGTTTACAAATTGCTGGAAATGTGCATTTTAACGGTGTGAAATATTTAAAATATTGCATTTGTGTATTTTTTTTGGGGAAAAATAACCACAAAAAGAACTCTATGTCATTACAAAAACAATGTAATTAGCACTACAGGTTGGAAAAGTTTGAAGAAAAAATCTTGAGTCGTTTTTCGAAAAAAATTACGTTTGAGTGTTTCTGAAAATGCGGAATTTAATCATTTTTTCACAGGAAACTGTTGAGTTTTCGAGAAACATCATATGACAATTTTAAACACGTGTAAATACAATAATGTTAACAAACCGTTACAAATGTAAATATTAACGACGTGAGAGACAAATAAAAAAAAATTTTGTTATTTTTGAGCTTTTCGCTTTCCGTAATAGTAGAATCGAACTATTACTTTAAGAACTTTAAAGTGTAAAACTTCGTTCTAAATGCCGTCCTAATTTTTATTGAAAAATTTTGAGATGTTTTTTAGAAAACTCTTTCCAAAATTTTCGAGGTTTCGAAAAACTTCATTTAGTCATTTTAAGCACTTTACTCACAAATTCAATAGTGTTCACAAATAGTTGGAAATGTGTAGTATATAAACGGCGAGAGAGATAATTCAAAAGAATTACATTTATGTAATTTTTGAAAAAACGAAACACTACCCCAAAATAAATTATATGTCATATTAAATAGCGCAATTAGTCCTTTGGAAAAGTTTGAAGAAAATATGTGAAGCCATTTTTGTGAAATGGGATGGCATGGCGTTTGAGTGTTTTTGAAAATGCTGAACTTCGATCTCATTTTCACAGAAAACTGTTGAGTTTTCGAGAAACATTATTTTTATTTAATTTTTTTAAAATTGCACATAAAACATGCACTATTGCCCGAAAACGACTAAATATTTCGAAAAACTGTACCTGACCTTAATGAAAGAACTAATTAGAGAGAACAAATTTCGTTTGAGGAAAAGTCTCTGCCTTTAATATTGTAGTTGTAAGAAGTTGCCGAAAAAAATTCATACTTTATCAATTTCCGAAAAATCAGAGTTAATCCTGAAAATAGGAGCTATGCAATCTTTATAAGTGTACTTAACTCTATTCATACAAGAAATATAAGGAAAAAAATTGGAGCCATTTTGAAAATATATTGAAAATGTCTCGGTCTCTCGATAAACTGATAATTTGTTTTCGGATCCGGTCACAAGATTCAAAGGAATTTCCAAAACGTGTTTTGGCGCTGGGATCTTAGCGAGTGTGTCGGTAATTAAACCAACGCCACTGAAATAAATCTATGTAGGTGGCGCTGATTTAACTCCAGTACCCAAAGGCATTTTTTCCTCAATACCCATAATTTTCTTTCATGACATTGGCAACACTGATGATGACATTTTCAAGTAAACAAGCTAAGTTAATTTGAACAAGAGAAACGCGCGGCATATTTCATTTTAATTTTTTCCATAGGCGTATTACCATATTATTAAAAATAGATTTTCAAAAACCTACGAACAATATTGCCTAGGAACTTATTCAATTTAATAAATTTCAAGTGAACATGGATGAAACCAAACTGTAAGTAATGTTAGAGAATGAACGAATGTTCAAGTGTACAAATACCGGTTTTCAAATGAATGTGACCCAGAACATTTTCTTACTAAACTTAACACCTTATTCACATACACATATTAAACAGTCACCTTTTAATATTTATATATATTCCCATACCACACGATTCATTGCATAAGTGGAAGTGAACACAAATTAAATTGAGTTTTTGGTGTTTTAATGCCTTAAAAAATAGAAGAGAAAAATATGTGTTAAGCAAATCCGGAGAAAAATCAAATGTAGCTGTAGAAGAGTTTGCGACGGAATGTTTGAAACTAATGAGAATTATCTTATATTAGGAATAGAGAATAACGCAGAAAAACAGCTTACAGGTGATCTTCGTGCATTAGTGTGCAAATTATCAAAAAGAGTAAAAAATATAGTTGCACTAAACTATATTTGCGTCATCAATACCTTCAAGTATTTCTTACGGTGATCATAATTTTGAAATTTCAATATTACCAGTTCATATCCCGGATGGAGATTATATACAAGGCCATTAGATGTTGGGAATTTTTGAAGGGGAGTATAAGATTATCAGCTAGAATTCATTGGTAATTCCAACGCCAGATACTGTAAGAACAAAGCTACGCATAAAATAAATTTTCAACACATGAAAATACTTTTGAAACAGTTGGCAGCGTCGGCGACGCCACATTAAACTAATAACTAAGTATTCGCAATTCTATTGCAGAAGATAGTTCTTTCCTAAATACGCATTGGGGAAATGTTATGGCCAACTTTTTCAAAACCATTATGTAATCACTGCATAAAAAGAAATTTAGAAACCCAGGTAATCGAAAGTGAAGGTGTCTTCTATTATTGATGTTGGTGATGGGTGGCCAAATTAATTCAAATTTGGCGCCAAACTTGGAAAACAATAATTTATAACAAATCTTTGGGGGCGAATTAATAGCAAAGAGCATATATTTCAAACGGACCGAGCCCGAGATAGTTTTTTCCCCCTCAAAATCCCGCCGATTACCTTACAAAGTGAACTAGAAGTGCTACAGAAGGGCACAGACTTTCTCGTAGTAAAGTTTTCTAATTTCCTTGGTGTGGACTAGTACTGTACAGTATTGCCCTTCCTTCTTGCCAGCTGCCATCTATCGCCTCCCAAAGAACATTTTTTTGAAATTTTCGCAACTTTACGGTTTCCGAATAGCAGAACCGAAATATTATTTTAAAAATATTAAAGAAGACTAAAACCTTGTCCTAAATAGCAATTATCACTGAAAAATTTGGAGCCTTCTGTTAAGCGTTACGCGTTAACTGTAAAGCGTTAAGTGTTTCTGTAAATGCGAAATTTGAAGCTCTTTTTCACAGGAATCTATTGGGTTTTCGAACCTTCCGTTGAAGTAATTTGAAGCACGGTTACTCACAAATGCACTAATGTATACAAATTCATTGAAATGCGCATATTAACTGCGTGAAAAATAAAAAAAAAAATACATTTGTGAAATTTTTGAAATAAAAACAAAACAAGAAAAGAATACACCAAAATGAACTTTACATCATGTTAAATAGTGCCATTACCACTATCCATTGTAAAAGTTTAAAGAAGAAATTTCAAGCCATTTTTGAGAAAATGGCGATTGAGCAGTTTTTAAAAATGCGAGATTTTGAGACCATTTTCACAAAAAACTGTCGAGTTTACGAGACACTTTGACATTTTTTAAAGCACATGTACTCATAAATACACCAACGTGAATAAATCGCCTAGAATATAAATATTAGTGATGCGAGAGAAGTCAAAAGAATACATTTTGTAATTTTTGAAAAAACAAAAGAATAGAGCAATATAGTGTCTATGTCATCTTATACAGTGCATTTAGCAATATCCACAACAAATATTTAAAGAAAAAAAAAGGATCCAGTTTTGAGAAAATTTTGTTTTTGTAACTTTTTAAAATTACTAATATTGCACGCCATATTGGGTGAAAACTACTAAAATTTTCAAAAAATCTACATGACCTTATTGAAAGACCTATTTATGATACTTTTATATAAAACAAATTTCTTTTGATGGAAAAAGTCTTCAATTTTGTAGTTATAGGTACAAGTGTATTTAACTCTATTCTTACAAGAAATTTAAAGAAACATTCTGTATCCGTTTTTGAGAAAATTTGGAAAACGTCTGGTGGGTCTCATGTTAAGTACCTCCGAATTTTAAAGAATGTTTTTCAAACTTTCAAAGCTTCAACTAGAGCCGTATCGACAAGGGATTCTTCAATTTGGAAGAGATCGTACGTATGGTTTAGGCGCTAGTAGTGTTCACAGATGGACTGACGGGCTGACAGACTGACGGACTGACGGACAGACGAATGTTTTGAAAAAAAAACAACACTTTTTCGGTGTCAGGGGACCCCAAAACGTGTATTTCCGTAGAAATCTCGAAATCGTTTTTCCGCATCATTACATAACCTACTTACACATCATACATATACGTAGTATAGAGAAAGTTATATAATGCTGCGGAAAATCGATGCTGAGCAATCTTCTAGCGACTCGTCTCGCTCGTGTAAAAAGCTAGGAAATACGCGCTTACCGACTGCATGAAAAGCTAAATTACTCCCGAAACGTTGATATTGCATTCTGAAGCTACATGCCGACAAAAACCAGGGTGTTGGCGGGTTTCGGAATATTAATTCCTTCATCCGGGCTAACAACAACAACAACAAAAAAAAAAAAAAAACAAAAACAAAAAAAACAAAAAAAACCACAATCACAAGGAATAAGGACAACTTTTCTGTACAACAACATTAGAAATCACACCAAAAAATGCCATGAATCAACATACATGAAGAAAAATAAATAAACAAATAAATAAATTATATACTGTATTTATAAGCAGGTAATATAAACGGTACATACCTTACTAATACATAAACTGGTCAAACATCATGTTCGCCTACAGCCCAACTCCAATATAGAGTTGCTGAAGCACACTAGTCCACTGAAAGTCCGACCAGGGCCGCGGCCCGAAAGAAAGTGAATGAAAAACCAGTGTATTGTCAGGACCACGTGCTGAGCAACTCCATGCCTGAACCATGAGTATCCGGTTTCATTTTCATTATTCATTTATTTATTTATTTTCCTTTTTTATTTAATATTTTTTCTCCGACCACGTGTTACGGAAAAACAATTGTTAACAATTATTTGTATTACTAAATTATTAATAAACTACCCTTAATAGATATCTTGAGTATTGAGAGAAAATGTAAATAATAGTATATTTACGTACTTCCGGTGAATGTGTGTTGATATTTATATTACTTAAACTCATAGGGTCAGTTTTTGTTGTATTATTTATTTTAATTGAAAATTTTTTTAATATATGGTAATAATCAGAGTACGTGTCAACTGGGGTTTGCACAATGGTTTTTTCTTTCTTTTTTCTTCTTCTTTCTAGGGCTTTTATCCAGCCGACAGCCGGTTGCCCTTTACGTCCCGAAGGGACGCATATTCGACCATACACTAGACAAACACTTGCGGGCTCCTCTGATCTGGGGTCAGCAGAACGCGAGGCCCTCCGCGACAACACACACAAAGTCAAGGGACAAACAGCCATACCCAAGGCGGGACTCGAACCCGCGACCCTTCGGACCGAAGCGCTGAGTCGATACTCGCTCTTAGCCACCTCGGCCATCCAGGTCGGCTTGCACAATGTAAACTATTCAATATTTATCAATGGAACACTCATATGAATGAAGCCATTGACATCATTGCCAACACAAGCAACCAAATTATTTATTTATTTATTCTTTTTTATATTATATATTATTACATTAATATTAATATTTTTGTATATTGTATTTGTATAATGGCATTTTTTGGTGTGATTTCTAATGTTGTTGTACAGAAAAGTTGTCCTTATTCCTTGTGATTGTGTTTTTTTTGTTAACCCTGATGAAGGAATTAAATATTCCGAAACGTTGGCAAACTAATGTATTTCATTAACTGACCGATCCCGTGATCCATATCCTACTACTTATTAACGGTCGTGATTTCTACATGGTTCTTTGGGTGTGTAAGTCATGTGAGAATGCCCACGGGAATTTAAAAACAATATTGTTTACTTTCTCTAATACATACGTATATACGGGGGTAATATACGTAGTATAGAGAAAGTTATGTAACGCTGCGGAAAATTGATTTCGAGATTTTAAGGGAAATACAGGTTTTGGGGTCCCCTGATACCGAAAAAGTTTTTTTTCAAAACGTCCGTCCGTCTGTCCGTCTATCCGTCAGTTTGGTGTGTGAACAAAACTAGCGCATAAACTATGCGTTCCATTTTTTCTAATCTGAATAAACCCTTTCTGATCTGGCCTGAGTCGAAGCTATGCAATTTTGAAAAACATTCATTCATTTTTGGGGGTACTTTACATTAAGTTCCCCCGACATTTTCAAAATTGTCCCAAAAACGTTTCCAAATTTTTTCTTTAAATTTATTGTAAGAAGAAATTTAAATACACTTATAAAGGTGGTATAGGTGCGATTTTCAAGACAAACCCTGAATTTTTGGAAATTGTAAAAGTCTGCATATTTTGGCAACTTCTTACAACGACAATATTGAAGATAAATACTTTTCCTTTAAATGAAATTTGTTGTCCATAAATACGGCTTTCATTAAGTTCCTGCAGATTTCTTCTGAATTTTAGTAGTTTTCGTGCAATAAATGCAATTTAAAAAAATTACAAAACAAGATTTTGTCAAAAACGGCTTCAAATTTTTTCCTTCAATTTTTGGCAATGTTAGTGCCAAAAGAACCCTATACGGTGACATAAACACCATATTGATTTATTCTTTTGTTTTTTAAAAAATTACAAAAAAATAATTTTTTCACTTTCTCTCGTCGGTAGTATTTACATTAGAGACGATATTCTCACATTATTATATTTAAGAGCAAGTGTGCTTTAAAAAATGTCAAATAAAGATTCTCGAAAGCACAACAGTTATTTGTTAGAATGAGCTCAAATTTCCGTATTTTCAGAAACGCTCAATCGCAATTTTCTCAAAAATAGCTCCATATTTTTTCTTCAAACTTTTACAACGGATAGTGGTAATAGTTCTGTTTAATATGACGTATACTTCATTCTGGTGCATTAATTTATTTCTTAAAAAATTACACAAATGTTCCATTTGTGTAATATTTGAAAAAACAAAAGAACACACCAAAATGAACTTACAGTAACGCATTAACGGCGTGAGAGATATTTCAAAAAAATTCATTAGTGTAATTTTTGAAAAAACAAAAGAATACCCCAAAATGACCTTAACGTCGTATTAAACAGTGCCATTACCACTATCCGTTGGAAAAGTTTGAAGAAAAAATATGGAGCTATTTTTGAGAAAATTGCGATTGAGCGTTTCTGAAAATACGAAAATTTAAGCTCATTTTAATAGAAAAATTGTTGAGTTTTCGAGAAACTTGACTTGACAATATTTAAAGCACATGTACTCATGTATACAATAACGTGAAGAAATCGACTCTAATGTAAATATTACCGACGTGAGAGACAAGTCATAAAAAATACATTTTTTAATTTTTGAAAAAACAAAACGATACACCAAAATAAACTTAATGTCATATTAAACAGTACAATGAGCACTATCCATTGGAAAAAATTGAAGAAAAATTTGGAGACATTTTTGAAAAAAATGGCGTTTGAGCGTTTCTGAAAATGCGGGATTTTGAGATCATTTTCACATAAAACTTGTGTTTTTGAGAAAATTCATTTGACATTATTTAAAGAACATGTCCTTTTTAATATAATGTGAAGAAATCGCCTCTAAAGTATTACTGACATGAGAGATAAATGTAAATAATTACATTTTTGTAATTTTTGAAAAAAAAAGAATAGAGCAATATAGCGTTTATTTCATCATATAAGGTTTGTTTGGCACAAACTGAATCAAAAATTTAAAGAAAATCTTGTAATTTTTTAAAATTGCGAATATTGCACGCACTATTGCACCGAAACTACTAAAATTTACAAAAAAATCTGTATATCCTTAATGAAAGAACTATTTATGGACAACTAAGTTTATTTGACGGAAAATCTCGATCTTTATTTTCGTAGTTGTAGGAACACGCCGAAATATTCCAAATGTTTGCAGTTTTCAAAAGTTCAGAGTTAACCGTGAAAATAGGACTTATGCCACCGTTATAAGTGTATTTTTCTCAATTTTTTCTCTAAATTATTGGTAGGGTTGGTGCTAAATGCAGTTTATATGATGAGATAAACGTCATATTGCTCTGTTCTTTTCTCTTTTCAAAAATTACAAAAATGTAATTATTTTGACTTGCCTCTCACGTCACTAATGTTTACATTAGAGGCAATTTCTTCACATTATTATATTTATGAGTACATGTGCTTTAAATAATCTCATATAAAGTTCCTCGAAAACTCAACAGCTTTCTGTTAAAGTGACCTCAAAATTTCGCATGTTCAGAAACGCTCACATTCAGTATTCTAAAAAATGGCTCCAAATTTTTTCTTCAAACACTCCCAACGGGTAGTGCTAATTGTATTGCTTAATATGACGTAAAGTTCATTTTGCGGTATTCTTTTGGTTTTTCAAAAATTATAAAAAAGTAACTTTTTTCAGTATCTCTCAAACCGTTAATATGTACCTTTAATGGATTTGTTTGCATTATTGTATTTGTGAGTGAACGTGCTTCAAATTACTTCAAAAGAAATTTTTCGAAAACTCAATAGATTCCTGTGAAAGAGAGCTTCAACTTTCGAATTTATAGTAACTATTATTGCCATTTTCTTAAAGACGACTCCAAATTTTTCAATGAATATTGCTATTTAGGAGAAGATTTTATCCTTCTTTAATATTCTTAAAATAATATTTAGGTTCTACTTTTTGAAAACCAAAAAGTTGAGAATTTTTTAAATATATTAATTTTTATAAATATAATATTTTTTTAAATATTTGAAAAAATTTGGAGTCATTTTTGAAAAAATTGCGCTTGAGCGTTTCTGAAAATGTTGAATGTTGAGCTCGTTTTCACAACAAACTTCTAAGTTTTCGAGAAACTTTATTTAACAGTATTTAAAGCACATGTAATCCTTAATAAAGTAATGTGAACAAATCGCCTTTAATGTAAGTATTACCGACGTAAGAGAAGTCACAAAAACAATTTTTTTTTAATTTTTGAAAAAGCAAAAGAATATAGCAATATGGCTTTTATGTCTGTATACTATTATGTATGTAACCTATAACCTCTTTAAAAGTCTATTTTCACTGAAAAATTTGAAGCCGTTTTCAAGAAAATGGCGATTAAGCAATACTTATAACGCGAAATTTGAAGCTCTTTTTCATAGAAATCTATTGAGTTTTCGAAAAACTTTTATTAAAATCATTTGAAGCACTTCCACTCACAAATGCAATAATGTACACAAATCGATGGAAATGTGCTTATTATCGGTGTGAGAGACATTTAAAAAAATTACATTTATGTAATTTTTGAAAAAACAAAAGAATACACCAAAATGAACTTTACGTCATATTAAAACGTGGAATTGGCGTTATCCATTATAAAAATGTGAAGAAAAAAAATTTGGAGCCATTTTTGAGTAAATAGAGTTTGTGTGTTTCTGAAAATGTAGAATTTTGGGCTCATTTTTATAGAAAACTGTTGTGTTATCGAGAAATTTTATTTGACATTAGTTAAAGCGAACGTACTCATATCATAAATACAATAACGTGAAGAAATCGCCTCTAATGTAAATATTACCGACGTGAGAGACAAGTTGACATTTTTGTAATTTTTTGAATAAACAAATGAATAGAGCAAAATGGAGTTTATGTCATCGGATAGGGTGCATTTAGTACTAACTCTACTAAAAATTTGAAAAAAAAATTGAGCTGTTTGTCAGAAAATTTTGTTTTTGTATTTTTTAAATTGCAAATATTTCACGCTCTTTTGCACGAAAACTACTAAAATTTTCGAAAAAATGTACATGACTTTCATGATACATCTATTTATGCACAACAAATTTCGTTTGCAGGAAAAATCTCTATCTTCAATTTTATAGTTGTAAAAAGACGCCGAAAAAATTCAAACTTTTGAAAGTTGGACCTATGCCATCGCCGGAAAATATTCAAACCGTAAAAATCGGACCTATGCCACGTTTATTCTTAGCGTATTTTATTCTTACACGAAAGTTAAAGAAAAAAATTGGAACCGTTATTGAGAAAATTTTGAAAATGTCCGGGGATCTTCATATGAAGATATATATGTACTATATATCTACTATACTATGTATATTACTCCCGTATACGAGGAAGTGTGTATACGAGAAAGTAATTTGCTACGAGAAAGTCTGTGCCATTATGTAGCACCTGTAGTTAAACCATACAGCAGCCACCAATGTGGGACCATGTCGAATGCCTTTTTATAGTCAATAAAACAAGTATGGAGATCGCACTTTTTGTCAAACGCTTGAGACATGATGATACTATCACAAGCAGCTCCTTGCAACCCAACGAACCTTCGCAATAGACTTTTAGGATATTCCAGAGAATATTGTTTTGTTCGCAATGCAGTTGTTTGACTAACTTTAAACAGTTATGACTTTTACTTTCCCGTATACGTAGGTATATATGTGTATATATATATATATATATATATATATATATATATATATATATATTTACGTACGTATATACGGAGTAATATACATAGTATAGAGAAAGTCATGGAATACTGCGCGAAAAGACGGCGGATTTTCGGCACAAAAAATATAATTACCGGGACCTAACAACCGAAAAGTGGATAAATCCAGTTGCTAAATTACGGGGGGGGGGATCCCCTAACATGTGGAGTAGCCAGAATCTCTGTTTTATGGGTCCTTGATGCCGAAAAACCAATTGAAAGAAAACGTCCGTCCATCTGTTCGATTGTCCGTCCGTCTGTCGTATGTGAACAAACCTAACGCCTAAACCACATGTATTATCTTTTCCAAACTGAGAAAACGCCTGACCTTCTGGCTTTAGTTAAAACTTTGAAATTTGGAGAAACATTTTTTAAAATTTGGGGGTACATTTTATGTAGCCCTCCGGATATTTTCAACATTTTCTCAAAAGGGCTTCAAATTTTTTCTTTAAATTTCTTGTAAGAATAGATGTAAATACATTTATAACGGTGGCATAGGTCCGATTTTCACGGTTAACTCTGAAGTTTTGAAAATAGCAAAAGTTTGAATTTTTCGGCGACTTCCTACAACTATAAAATTGCAGACAGTGATTTTTCCTTTAAATAAAATTTTTTGTGCATAAGTAGTTCTTTCATGAAGGTAACGTACATGTTTTTGAACATTTTAGCAGATTTCGTGCAATATTGTGCGCAATAATTGCACGTTTAAAAATATAACAAAAACAAAATTTTCTCAAAAACGGCTCCACATTTTTTCTTGAAATTTTTGATAGGGGTAGTTGTAAATGTACCCTATACTATGACATAAACGCATTACTTTATTCTTTTTTTCAAAAATTATAGAAATATAATTTTTTTACTTGACCTTCTCGTCGTTAAAATTTACATTACAGATGTATTTCATTGTTCAATGTGTTTCTTAACACATGGGCTTCAAAGTATCTTTAATTATTTTTTTGAAATGACCGTAAGTTCTCCATAACTGTTGAGTATAGTTGGACTGAACTGGCTAATTTTCTGAAATGCTAGAACCAAATTTTTACTAAAAAACTATGAAAATTTTTCGTCGAAAGTTTCCACAACGGAAAAGAATTCTCTCCGATATTCCAGAAGTTTGATTTTGGTCAAGATATTCGGGGCCTCAAAATCAATATAATGCTGAAAAATGTAGGTTTAACAAAATAATTAATAGGATAAAAAGTATATATTTCATAAAAACGAAAAGTAAACCATCGTATGAATTGAAAAAATTCTAATATATTGCTTATAACATTTTCTCGATGTATTGTACATATTACCGCAAATGTGATTTTTCTGCATTCGCTCGCCTAGAGGATTCGCCAGCGATTTAGGAATAAAACGGTTACCATGGCAATAATGTTGTTATTAAACAGTGTATTTGTGTTGATACAGTCTGAACACGCGAGCTATTATCAGAGGAATATTGAAAATAATATTACGTATAAGTGTGTGTGTGTGTGTGTGTGTGTGTGTGTGTGTGTATGTTTGTGTGAGTCATAATATATATTCTCCAAATTTTTTCTTTAAATTTTTGGTGTGCTAAACGAACCGTATACGATGACATAAACGCCATATTGCGCTATTCTTTTGTTTTTTCAAATATTACAAAAATGTATTTTTTTACTTTTCTCTCACGTCGGAGATACCTGCAATAGAGGCAATTTCTTCACGTTATTGTAATTATAAGTACTATGCTTTAAAAAAATGTCAGACAAGGTTTCTCGAAAACTGAACACTTCTCTGTTAAAATGGGCTCAACAGAACTTTCTTTCAGAAACACTCAAACGCCATTTCCTTAAAAGTGGCTCCAATTTTTTTCTTCAAATTTTGTGTAGGGATAGTGAAAATGTAACTGTTTAAGATGACACAAAACTAATTTTGATGTATTCTTTTATTGTTTCAAAAATTACACAAATGTCATGTTTTTAAAAGATCTTTCACGCCGTTTATTTGCACATTTCCATCAATTCATATACATTATTGCAGTTGTGAGTGGAAGAGCTTTAAATGACTGCAAATGAAGTTTTTCGAAAACTCAATAGATTCCTGTGAAAAAGAGCTTCAAATTTCGCATTTACAGTAATGCTTAATCGCCATTTTCTTAAAAATGCTTCAAATTTTTCAATGAAAATTTGTATTTAGGACGAGTTTTTAATCTTATTTAATATTCTTGAATTGATATTTCAGTTGTACTATTAAGGAAGCAAGGAGATGAGAAAATGTTAAAAAAATGTACTCTGGGCGACGATAGATGGTAGCTAGTCAGAGAATGGAGCAAGACCTTAACCAGATCACACTAAGGAAATTAGAAAGCCTTACTAGGACAAAGTCTGTGCCATTCTGTAGCACCACTAATTTGTAAATTCATTACAAATCGTAGAATATTTGGTGCGAAAACTAAATATTTTCAAGTAAATATCAACAAAAATTTGACAATTACAAGTATAACTACTTTTTGTACAGCTAAATCATGTCTCAACAATAAGTCGTAATTCACAGAAATTCGCGAAGCCTCTTTTCCCGCATCATTACATAACTTTCTCTCTACTGCGTAATCGGTAGCGAGAGAAAAAAAAAGCTATATTTTTATCAAAAAACTGAGAGGAGCTTATACACGAGGGTGACCTGTATTCGTGATACTAGTTAACTTTCTTTCAAGCATTCATATGAATTTCTTCCCAAACAACATTCGTTCTTATTAAGATCTGATTCACAGCAGCGCCTGAATGGTTAGGCTACCTGGAATGCTTACTTGCTTTGCAGGATTTCCGCATCGTTGCAAGAGCGGGCATCGCCTATTCAATTTACTAAGACGATTTCTGCTTCTGGAGCTGTGTAATGGCCTAATTCAGTGAAAACTTGAGACTAATACTTTCATTTACGGACATTTTTAGAATAAAGGATTTATTTTCCCTTAAGATAGTGTAAATATTTCGTTTTCAGGAGTCATTTGGGCCCCGCGAACAGCAGGCACAAATTGTGGTTGGTATTGGACGAACTGTGAAGATTTGCTATACGCAAACGCTATATTTTTCATCACTGGCCAGAAATTCCCAGACTATAAAACCGCCCCTTCGGAAAGAAGCTTCCTCTTTTCCCTTCATGGCTTCACTTTTTTCGCTGTTTTTTAATTGAGTAGAACATAATGTGGTTATAAAAATGTCGAAATCGTTTTTATTTAAACAAAATTGGAAAATATCAAAATGTTTCAGATCCATTGCTACAACTACATTATTCAAGATAAATATATTTTCTGAATGAAATCTCTTCTTCAAAATTATCTTTTCGAAAATAGATATAATAGTATAAAAATAATTTTAAGTTTTAATGATGAAATTATGCGCAGCTTTCGTGTAATTTTTAGTGAAATCGTAACAACTTTCTAAAAATACGTAAATAATAATTTCTAAAAGAACTCTAAATTTTGTCTTATTTTTTTCTAGGATAGACGAAAGTTCTCTTAATAATATGACATACGGTTTATTTTCACATTAACCTCTGAAATTTTGAAAATTATAAATGCTTAGTTTTTTTCGAACCTGTTCTATTCCTGCAATATTCACGCTAGAGATATCTTTTCTAACTAACAGTACCAAACTGGGAAAAAATGGTCAAATATGTCCCTGAATTCGGTGTAAAACTTAGTAATAGTTTAAAAAATAATTATGCTAACAGCATAACGAACCAATATTTGATGCAATAGCTTTATTTTACTATGCAAGCATTACGCAATATGCGAAATCAATATCATGTGGAGGTCACTGGACCCCCGAAGTAGGACAGAGCAGTGGCCTTCAATTTTTGAGACATTTAACATTTCAATAAATCCCGCTGATGAAAGCTTTAGTGCAAATGTTAGAATTAAAGTATGCATTCCATCTACACGAGGAATGATAAGCATTGAATTATTTACATAGAATCACATAAAATTATTCAGGTAAACTATATATTCTGGCAAACATTCGAATAATAACTTAGTATAATTTTTTATCAATACGCTTATGTGTATGGTAAATTGTGGTATCTCCAGCAACGCATTGCTAAAAGAAGTACTTGTTTTTTAGTGCTAAATAGCAACTTTTGTGTTTCATTTCTCCAAACTAAGGAAAACGGTATAGTGGCAATTGCCTTTAGGATAATATTCAATATTGAATACCTGAGAGAGCATCATGGCCGGAGGAAAAATCGAATAATTTTTACTGAATTGCCTTTTTAGAAGTAAGATAACTTCTCATATTTGCAGGAATTTCGCCATTCAAACAGGAACTCTCTCTCTCTTGTTCTTCTCTTTCGGTATGATCGACGATTAATTAGAGAAATATGAGAAATAATTGAATTGAAATCAAAGTACGCGGTGAGGATTAAAATGGAAAATAATTCATTAAAACTTCATCTGTTGCAACAAAATCCAAAATGCACACATAAGAGAATTATAAGAAAATCGATTTGCAAACAATTTTATTCATTTATTCTTCCTTTCCGCTCTAGATAAATGCGAATGATCTTGATCGGTTGTGTTTAATTTTCCTAAATCCACGGAATAAATTTTCAGATGAAAGCTTTGCTTCTATGCAGTAAGCACCACAGCTTTTATCACCCCCCCTCCACATACACACTTACTTTAAATGCCGGATACAGCTTAGTACTTTCTTTGACTCAAATAAATAAATGCATAAGTCAAGAAAATCGATAACAGAGATGGTAAATATAATGTACTACTCAAAACACTAACTTCGTAAAACCAGTACATCCCTAAAATTGTTAACTTGTGGTAATAATAAAATAACAACTATTTGAGTTATTAACTTTTTGTTTATTATCTCAATTTTAACCTTAATTTAAACGTCTGCAGTGAGATGTAATGAAGTGACCGCTTTAATACGAAATCTTTTGAAGATGCACCACGTGCGTGACCGCGGAAAATATTTGACTGTCGAGGAGGCATCGGGGCGCTCCTTCGCCGCCAAGGGGCTGTTGGCGCTACATTTGGCAACCTCTAACCCCCGCGGAGTGGAGTAGCTCTTCTCGGAGGGCGTGCGGCCGCGCTGGGCTCCGCGGGGCGGCGCGGCCCTGGGCGCGCGGGCGGCGATGCGCCGCACGGCCATTCATGCTACTGCAATACGCTCGTTGTACGCCAGCCGCCCGCCAGCATGTGTTGTTTACCCCGCGCAGTCGAAGGCGTGGCGTGGCGGGACGGGGCGGGACGGGGCTGGACGGGGCGGGGCGGGGCGAGCGGGATGGGCGTGGGCACGGGCGGGGGCGAGAGGGGCCAGAGGGCGAAGGGAGGCTGCGGGGGCGGGGGCGAGGGCGAGGGCGAGGGCGAGGGCGAGGGTGGTGCAGGCAGTGCACAGTGGTTCTGGTTGGGAATGATCGGAGAGCGCAAGGAACGAAACAACGTTTGCGTAATACTGTACCGTTATATCGCCACCAAACAGTGGAATAAAAAGCTTCCAATGACCGGTATCCTTTAGGGATTTTAACGATCGGCTTCCTTCAAGAACAACGGGAACATTGAAGTAAAATGTTGTGTATACGTATTAACATTCAAAACAAATGTGTTTGTTGTTTATATAGATTTTTCATGAGAACGTATTATTAGAAAAGTACCGCATGGGCGTTTCACAAATAATGGACTTGGTTCCTGATGATCCTCTCACCTAGCGCTTCAATTTACGAACATCAACTGCGTCCAATACTTATTTATATTGGCCAAATGACGTTAATAACAGTAGTAACGTATTTGAGAAAAAAATCAAGGTGGGTTTAAGGGCCTCCGAATACAAAATTGATATTAACAATTCAACGAGAAAATGAAGATAGAAAGCAGTCGATTCTAGATAAAAAGTGATTTGAATTCACAGCGTTTGACAGTACTAACAAACCTTCGAGTGTTATTAATGAAGTATTATATTAAAAATTTATTTATTCAAAAAGACCATCTAGTATGGAAGGTTGATGGAGAAATTGTGCTCAAAATATACGAACAAAACTACTATAAATGACAAAATAATAATATACACTTATGTTACTTCAAAACTTTATTAAGGCGAGAGGACAATTTTTGTTGCGAATATTAAAAAAGAAACATATTGCAAATGAATATTCGTTGAAAATATTTCTAGCTAAATGGTAACCACCATCTTTTGTGAAGCTGTTAGAATCGATTTACTTAAAATTTACTCGCAATATAATAATATTTTGTTACAATGTTTGAGATGCGAAATCCAAATACGAACTTTCAAGAATTACTTCTAAATCACACCTATTTTCCCACATGCATGTTCTCTATAAGAATAATTATTACGCAGGTTTTTATTATGATGATACTTTCTCATTAAACAATACAAGGGACGCGTGAAAATATCGACAAACCTTGACGTTAAGGAACAACGTCCTGGAAAAATTGATATTAAAAGTACGAGTATGGATGTTGAGGGGAGGTCTTACAACTCAGTCCACTATGTTGAAAAACTGAGTGAACTGGTAATTTGCTCTCGAATCATGACAAATTTCTACTTGAGAAAGAGAAATACGTTAAGTGCAAATGTACGACAGTATGTATCTATCCCTAAGATTTCATACTTCATTGAAAAATTTTATGGGCGTCATCAGGGCGCGGTAGAAGTCGCCCGGCGAAAGTGATTTCCAGGGATTATTACGACCCATCTGACATATTAGAGTATCGTCTCATTATCACAATGGCATGATATCATCTTGTCTTTTGTGGCACATTTCAGTTTGATTTTGTGTATTCTTTCTCAAAACACAAGTAATAGGTCATTCGGGTGAATTTGGAAATTTTTTATTTGTACATGTATTAAAATTAATACATTTATTTTTATAATTATTTATTTTGTATTATTTTAATAAATTATTTCAACATGAATAAAAAATAAATTCCACTAAATCAACCAAACAATATTTTTTGACTCTCTACCATTAGAAGATGTCAACTAATTACCTACAGCCATATGGAGGGCACAGCCCAATAGGACCTCTTTTCCGTCGACATCGCCGTCGGGCCCTAGAAGGGAATACCTTATTGCCACCTTTTTTCTTTCGCCCTGGCCCACTGCGGCGAAGCGGGCGCTGGGAGCAGCCTGGTGCTGCAGTCTGGCGGGCGGCGCCGGCACTGCGGGCGAGCCCTCCCTCTCCTGTCACTGTGTTGTGTGCGTGCGGGAAGCGTCCAAGGGACCGAGTGCACCATTCGCACAAGCTCCCACTCGGAGGCTACAGCACACATTTTGTTGTTATTGTTGTTGTTTTGGTCGCGCCCGACGCCGTCAGCGTCCATGCCACATTTCTCTTCGTAAACGGCACACGGGGCTGCCTCTCCGTCACACAGGATCAGCTCTCCACTATAGAACCTGCTCGCCAAAACGCATATTTAATGGAGATATGTTTTGTTGGACAAAAACGCACGGTAGAAAGTGATTCCAATGTATTACCTCTAACTTCACGTGTTAACATGATACAAACCTAAAATAGGAAGCGGTCCGACAATTTAACGCTACTTCGAGTGCAGTGTTTCGTTTTCCGTATACGTGTGTCCGAAGAGGAGAGTGTGCGTGTGTCACAGTGTTCAGTGTGGTGCGTATTGCCTGACATGCAAGTGATAACAGTGCTAGCTTCAACTAAGTTATCGTAACCGCAGACACCTCCAATGGGATCCATACGCCGAGTATAACGACACGTTTGCGTAGGAGCCGAAATTGAGCAGCAGGCTATGCGCGCCGGCGCAGGGCTTCGGGGCTAGACACTCTCCGCCCAGCGTCGCCGGCCTCGCGCCCGTCCCCGCCTCCGCCCCCGCCCCGCCCCCGCCCCGCCCCGCCCCGGCCCCGCCGCGTTTGTTTCCCTGCCGAATCGCCCAGAGCAGCCTTAGTGCTGATCGATGGAGAGCGAAGCGTAGAGCTTCAGCCCTTTTCTGGCTCTCCCCCGCCGCCCGCCCGCGCCGCTACCTTCCGCCCTAGGCGGCCCGCCCGTCCTCGCCCCGCCCCGCTCCGCCCCGCTCCTCCCCGCCCCGCCGCGCCCCGCCGCGTCGCGCCCCGCCCCCCCGCCCGGCTCGCAAAGGCCACGCGACTCCGCGCTCGCCCCGCCGCCGCCGCCGGGCCGCCGACCATGGTCCGCGCCCCCGGCCGTCGCCAGCGCCTCGCCTGCCGCTCGCCGCCCTCGCCGCCGCCGCCGCCCCCGCCGCCCGGCGCCGCCGGGGGCATGTGGATGCGGGCGCCCCGCCGCCCGCGCGCTCCGTCTGCACCACGCTTCGCCACGCGCCGCGCGCCCGCCGCCGCCGCCGCCGCCGCCGCCACCGCCGTCTCGCATCTCCGCGCCTGCTGAGATGACGATACACAGGTCAGTATCCTCCGCCGGCGCCCCCCCCCCTTCCACCCGCTGCCATCGACCCCCGCCCCGAGCACGCCCCGGGGCCTGGGGTCGCGCCGCCCCGCGCCGCCCCGCGCCGCCCCGCGCCGCCCCGCGCCGCCCCTTTAAATGGCGGCGGCTCGCCCTCGGCCGCGTGCTCGCGTGCGTGGGCGTGGGCGCGCACGCCGGCCGCAAGGCGCGCGTGTGCGTACTACGCGACGCGGCAGACGCGCGCTTCGCCGGGCGGCGTGCGCCGACCCCGCCAGCTCAGCCAACACAAATTAACCATAGTGCAGCGCAACCTGGACGCTTCAAGTCCGAAGGGGAAAAATCGAATGCTCTAATGGTTCAGTTTTAAATTTGTGTCGCCAAATGCTGTGTGTGAAGGTGAATTTAAAGGAAGTGGGAAGAAATTTAAGAATTTAAGTTATAGATGTTTAAGTTAACACGATAATATTCTCTATCCGTACATTATAATCTCTAACGGTTCTTCCCTATTTTATTCTCAGGTGTGGTTGAACTCTTTTAATTAATAATTCTTGATGCAAATGGTTAAACTTTACCAGACTAAAGTTTAAAAGTTGTTGTATTGGTGCACGGCAATTTCAAGTGATGCATGAAATTAAATAACGCGCAGCACGTGTGATCCTGGACAGTGAATGCGTTAATACAGATATACAAGTATTTTTCATCAACGATCTAGGCTGCAAAGCCTGCACCGCGAATTTTTTATACCTCGAATTCAATGACGTTAAGTAAAAGATATTGTTGTGGGCCCAATATGACAATTTGAGTCAATGAAATTGAATACATGGAAATAAACTATTAAGAAAGCAAACTCATGAATGAAACACAGTAATTATGGACGAAAATTAATTCTGTATGGAAGTAAATGAATAATCGAGTATTCATTATGCATTTCAAGGCATTTTGATTCTACGACATTTTTAGGAGCATTCTGAACCCTCTGATTTCCTTTTATGAGAGCGCTGTGAGTACCATGAATTGAAGCACTCCCTTTACAGGTTACATTCTAGAGATCAACGTACATGACTAGAAGTCTCTATAAAAATTACTAATGACTTGTATTTTAATTGAAGCAGAACAAACACATGTAATATTATTATGTTTTCACGACCGGAGAAGAAGTTGATTCCCAAGTACGGGTAGAATGTAAAATATTTGCTCTTTAAATTTTTTCAGATATGAATTTTGAAATTACTTTATTACTGGCATCATCAGTAATCTACGGTTGTTTCACGTTCTTCTTTAAACGGGAAGTTATTAACAGTTTATTTATGTGTATTAACAGTTCGTTTATTATTTATATAACAAAAATACTTCTAAAGTTTAATGAATTCTGCTCTTCATGCAAAGTTTACTACTTTATGTTTCTCATAAGAGTATTGAATTGGTGCAAAATATAGCATTTACCCTCAAAAGAAAAGGCATTTCCCTTGGTGTTATTGCAGTTCCTAAAAATATGACATATACCTAACGAAAACTCGTGTAGTACTCCCCTCTTGTGTATAATACACTAATGTCTTGAATAATGTAAAGTAAGAAGAAATATATCAAAAGAATAATAAATGTTTTGAGACTAATAAGTAAATAGCTGGCAAGTAACTAATAAGTAAGTAAGGAATAAGTAAATGTTTTGAGACTAATAGTTGTATCATTTATTTTATATTGTACGTGTATTATTTCCATAAAAATTACTTATTACGTAATAACACATTATCATAGTTGAAAATTTACAAAAAGATCTGAAAATGAGAAAAATCACACACATCTTTTAAATATTATCAGAAAAGATATTTAAAGTGGAATAAAAAAAAGTGTCAAAAAAAACATGTTTTTATATTTCGGACATAACGATAATTTCTGAACATATAATTCAGTGTACAATATGAAATTAAATATATAAATACCAGTATCAAAATATTAACATGTGTTTTGAAATTTGTCTAGTTTTTTCAATTTGATGTAAAAATACAGCATTTATGGAATATTTTCTTAGCACAATTTCATAAAAAAATACTTCCGTTCATTGTTGGATTCTTTCTTGAGAAATTCAGGTAATTTTTTAATTTATTCTATTAATTTTGTACCTTTAAAATTTTTTTAGATTATCAATTTCTGTGCGCTGGTGACAATTTGGAAAATTCATAAATGTTGGGCGACGAGAAATATTGGATGTAAAGAATACATACTATAAGATATATTGAACATTTAGAAGCCTCAAGGAACGATCAAAATGATTCTATAAAGAACATAGTTATGCAAAATGTAGCCTATAACCTCAGTTTAAATTTTAATTTGTTTAAATTTTCAAAGAGTACATTATCTTGAACTTTCTAAAATGCTTGACAACACTGAGCAACAAGATTTTACATCTCTTTTCTGTGACCAGAGCAGCAACTACGGTCATCCTAATAATAAAAACAAAATAATTGTCACAAAAATCTATTTAATACTATCCATACATAAATTATCTGGGGTGAATGAGATATCTATCACAATAGTATTAACCCCAATATTAATAGTATTACCCCAGATATTATTTATAGTATTACCTCAGGTATTATTTATAGTATTACCTCAGATAATTTATCATGGAGTACCACAAAATCTCAGCTGCCACCACAGAATCTATCCATACATGAAAAAATATGTACAAAACTTGCGAGATACATTAAAATCAACATTTATTTAAGATAGTGCATTCTCTCTATTACTACTGCCACCCTCACGCTCTTCATAAACTGAAATTAGTGGACTTCAAAAGTCTAGTAGTATCACTACATTGGTTTCGAGTGATTCTTGTTGATTCTTGTGTGCCTTCCATTGCTGTATCAAAGTGTACATCTCATAACGGCCTTTTGAAACATTCAGACCCTTTTCGTCATGAATTTGTTCTCCCTTAATATTTTTGTGATCAAATGTGTGCTGCTAATTTTTCACGATATAATAATGGTTCCACGTGAAAATAAAGAGGACAAAGGTGTCATTATGATAATGAAAAAAATATTTAAAAACGTTATGATATGAACATTTTTTCGCGGAGTAAATCCTTTCTTCGCCTTCGTCAAGGAGTTCAAATGCGGCAGGGTATCATGGATGGTTTTGAAGTATTTGTCTCTTATAATTTTAATAAACATTTATTAAGAAAATGTACTTGCAAGTTCATTTCTTAATATTAATATTATTAAGCTATTGGCAAAAAACATTTCTTTTATTTTTATGAAAGTGAAAGTGATTTAAATGAACAATACATTGTAAATATTATGACCTATTTTAAGCAACTTCAAGTTTTAGTTAATATATTATCAGAAATTTGAGTATATATTGTAAATGGTATAGGTAAATTGATGTTTATTACAATTAATGAAATAGTCGCCCACAATTCATGAAGTATGCATGTTTAAATAAGTTGAAAAAGTTTGCTTTGTACTTTCGGTTTAAAATTTAAAAATCATTTAACATTCTTATTTATATCTTATTAGCAGAAGTCTGATGTCTAATTCATTTCACACACTTGATGAAACTAATTTTTACTTTCCTGCCTCACCATGCACATAGTAATAAGAAAGTATAGTACTTGTGTGTCAGGAATCCGCGATATTTTCACAGAAAAATATTATCTGGTTCTGGTAATGCAAAAGTAGATAAATATTGTTCCTCTAATTATTACATTAATTCCTCTAATACGTTGTGAAGACACAATCCACGTTTCGGTGGACCTTAATACCGGAAAATTGATTGACGGCAAAACGTCTGTCTGTCCGTCCGTCTGTCCGTACGTCCGTACGTCAGTTACGTGTGACATCTGCTTGTTTGTTTCTCCTCATGCTTACGTGTTTGGCAGATTCATGAAAGCTTTTCGACCGCGCCAGAATGCAACCTGCCAAACACTAATGCATGATGAGTTGCCTTAAAGTCAGGGACAAAAGTCACATGCTATAAAACTTGCTACATGTAATCTGAGGCGTTCGGTAGACTTGTGATACCAACCATAGCAAAATAATACCACTATATTATTAAAATAATGAAGATAATTAAATTTTTTATCAATTGCTTCTTAATTAATAATAAAAAAATAATATTGTATAATAAAATACTGGGTTGGATTTTCTTACATTTATTTGAGGTTATAAAATATATGGGGGTAAGTCAATAAGTAACTTAACTCACTTTTTATGTTAGTACAAAATTTACAAAAAGGTTATTTTTCAACAAAGGCACTGCTTTTTAATGCCTATGATCCAACGTAGCACATCCTGTCTGAAACTCATAACTGATTTTCTGTTAATCAGCAGGCCATGTATGCAGCGTTTCCTTCACCTTTTAGTTGGAGGCGAATCTTCGGCTTCTTAAAGCGTTTCTAAGAACGCCAAACACATGGTCATCAGACATTGCGAGGATGATTGATTGATTATCAATTCCAAGCGCGTCAACTGCTAAGGATATTACTGCTGTAAAAGTAGTGCATATTTTTATCGTAGGAGGTAACGGAGATCTTCCCCTATTAGATAGTGAGATCCGATGCCGACCGATACATTGTCACTTAGGGTACTTATCCGGCATTCGCCTGATTTTGTCAGAGAAACCACGAAAAACTACCGATTAGAGCAGCCGGCCGCTAGAATTCTCTTTCAGACAGTGACTGAATTCGACCCAGCTATCTAGCTAGTGTCGAAAATCCTGGCAGCGTCGGGACTCGAACCCTAGGACCTCCCAGTCAGGGGAAGTACATTGACATCAATTGATAACCTGAGCATCTTAGGTGGTTTGTGAGGTCGAGGTTTCATGCAGAATTTGATGATTTTGAAGAGTTTGAAGGGTTTGGGCAGCGGTATGTGAACTCGCGTTTTCATGCAACAAAAGACGCCCTTCAACACTGGTCGTTCTCACGTGCAGAACTGAGAATACTGTTTGCGACTTCATCAAGAATCATTTGACTATTACTAAGAATCATGGCCCGGACGTGGTCAATGTTGACTAGAGCAGTAGATGTGGCTAGACGTTCTGCTCTTTCCACGACATTCACACTTGTTTGATCGCTTCAGAACTGTTCATTCCACGATTAAATCATCGCCGTGGTAATATATTGTACCCGTATAGTACTGAAAGTTATTTTTATATATTTCAACTCCAGAAACGAATTTAGAAGATCAATAAAGGATTTCGACAGTTCTGTCCTGACGCTGTCATGTTTAATAGAGAATTATTATTGTGTTAATTTTATTAAATAAATGATTTTATTATTTACTTTTTATTTTTATTAAATTAAGTTGCACTTATTATTATATTACAATTTATGTTGTTTATTTTATATAAAACAACGTAAATAAACAGGTAAAACGAAATTTGCCAAAAGGAAGGAGAACGGTGTCATCTGACGGATGATGAGCGCACTAAAGCCATACAGCCAACCTCCGATTAGACAGACAATTATAGCAACAATGCAGATACATATTGACAAACAAAATAATATAAAGGTAGTATTATGTCTTTGATTCTATTTTGACAGAAGATTTCAGTTTGGGCAGACCAGCCCTGAGGAAGACCACGAAAAGATAGTCGAAACGTCGGCAACACAGCCTCCGACGCGGCGTCACCCGGACAGCCAAGACCATCCAAAACCATCCATTCGTTCGAACATTTTGATCTGTAGTTTCGGCAATTTCACTGGAATCAATGTTTTCTTCTGTTTATTCATAACTGTCTGGTCAATAATAGCCTTGAGAACTTAGCCCTAAGTATTAATACCTAAGGTATTGCGTGCTAAGTTTGAAATTGCCGCATCATACCTTTTTATTTTCTCGCCCTACTACGTAAGTAGTAATGAGAAAGCATTACAATCGTGCTGCGGAAATAAGGACTTTTTCGATAGAAAAGTTGTCTGTCTAAGATCAACGCAATTGCCTAAACCATGCAGATTTTGTTTCAAAGTTAATATTTCCCGATTAATCTAATCGAAATCGAGGCTCTGCGAGTTTGAAACAAATATTTAAAATTTTGAGGTTTATTTACATTAAACCTCAACAATATTTTCGAAATTTTCTAAAACATTTTCCAATTGTCTTGTTTAACTTTGTCCTCATATAGCGTTTTCGTTAAACTCACTGAATGTTTGAATACTGCACAAGTTAGAAATAATGGGAGAGACCATTAGTTTTTTAACGTCGGCAAAAGTGCGCGACCGAGCGACTGCGTGGCGTAGCAGTAAAGCGCATGTCGAGTTGACTCCGTGGACTCGAATCTCGTCGCGAGAAAAAAAGGTTGCTGAATGGAAACACTTTTGCATGGAGAAGTATAATATTGCGTAGTCGTCACAAACAAAGGGAGAAAGTATGTGCTGTTGTAGCACCACTAGTTGACTTCTTTCTGGTGTGAATGAAAAAAGCAAAAAGAAACTCGCCTACTTAAAATTCTTCAAAGGTGGCTCCAAATAGCATTATTTAGTGGTTGTTATGTATCGTAACGCTCTTTATATTCCCGGCTAATCCAAAGGCGTGAAAGTGCCATGCACGTGAAAAGCTGATACATAACGGAAGCGCCGACAAATCGTGACAAGTCTTCCGTTTCTCCGCCGCGGCGCGCGTGTTCCCGTGGCGCGGGGGCGGGGGAGGGGGGCGGAGAAGGCTCCGGGCGGGCGCTAAACGGAGGCGCGTGGCGGTCGGGCGGGCGGACTATCTTTGCATCAGCTCACGAGCGCAGACGGCGACAAGCGCGACGGCACGCGGCGGCCGCCCCGGCCTCTCACGAAAGGCCCTCGCGCCACGCCCAGCCTCCCTCGCCCCCGCGCACGCCATCGCCCACGCCACTTTCCCCGCTCCGCCTTGCAATTCGTTTCGCCCTCACTCTCACCTCCCTCTCCTACCCTGTTTGACCGGGAGCGGTAGCTCAGTGCATCAACTGATGTCACTGCAGCGCCTCTGACCGGGAGGTCCTAGGTTCCCACTCCCCACGGTGGCAGGATTTTCGACACTAGCTTTCCAGCTAGGTCGAATTCAGTCGCTGTCTGGAGGGCAATTCTATCGGCCGGCTGCTCTGATCGGTAGTTTTCCGTGGTTTCTCCGATCCTCTCCCCTTACACACACAAACTTACATTAATATGCACTACACTACCACATATTCCGGAAGACCGGTCGGGAGCTTAGAGCTTGTCCCGGCTGGGGCGGTGTCCCGCTGGTGGGAGAGTCCTGGTTAGGGGGAGACCCCACTAGTCGACGGTAGGTCGGCGCCGGATCTCGCCATCCAGCGGGGGAAGATCACCGCCATCTCCCGAGAAAAAAACATGCACTACACCAACGGGACTAATGACCCAACGCGCTCGGAAATACGAAAAAATCAATCAATCAATCAAACCTATCCTGTTTGCACTTTTGTTTGGTTTCAACGTGGCCCCCAGGCCCACGTGCACCCCAACTCTAACCATCGCCTCCGTTATTGTTCATACCTCCACTCTATTGCTCCCATTACCAGCTGCAGACCTCTCTCCCACCCCCTTTTCCCTCCCATTCTCCCCCCGCTCGCCTATCCGATCTATTGTCGCCACCACTGCTGGCCTCCGTTCCATCCCCACTCCCGCACACATCCACGCGTCCAGCCCCGTTCGCGCAGCCGCTGTCTGGAGGAGAATTCATACGGCCGGCTGCTCTGGTCGGTAGACTTCCGTGGTTTCTCTGATCAATGCCAGGCGAATGCCGGAGCAGTACCAAACAAACGGGCCACAGACCGCGCGCGATGTTTCCATTCAGTGGGGGAGGTACAGAGCCAACTTCCGGAGTAAAAAATTCACTATACGACTCAATATATAAGAAAGTAATTAAATAAATAAACTAAAAAATAATTGTTATTGAAGGAAATTGAGATATATTAAAGTTAACACGCCTATAATAATAATAATAATAATAATAATAATAATAATAATAATAATAAGAATAAGAATAAGAATAATAATAATAATAATAATAATAATAATAATAATAATAATAATAATAACAATAATTCGTTAATATCATTGCTATTTCGCTAGAAGACTTGATATTTCAATAACTACGCAATTTTGCCAAGTATGTAAATTCCAATTGATGGCCTATTAAAAATGTTTGGAGAACGTAATAGGCAATGCGACAAATGGATAAGCGACGTCCGACTTCTGTTTATGAAGTAACAATGAACTATATCACTTATTAATATTTATTGATTTTCCGTCAATAATTGTTTCGCTATCAAGGATTCACAGAACGTCGAATTTTGACGGCTCAACGTGTTAGAGAAAGTATTTTACTACCAGTAAGAACAAGATTTATCTACTTTTTCCTTTCCAGGATCTCACAATATCATTCTTTGCCGAAAAATCGTCGATTTTTGCCGCAGCGTTACAACAATTTCTCTTTACTACATAAATAGTATGATAAAAGTATAAATAAATACCATGTGATGTTACAAAACGTAAACTTCAGCCACAAAATAGGCAATTCAACGAGTTGGCTAGAATTACAATTATCGGAAATCCTAACAGATACCTGAAGTTAGGAGAAAGCTTTTTTTCATCAATTCATTTCAAAAAATATTTAGGTATCTTGGCATGGCTATAGTAAGATCCTGAGGATCCCGAAGAGTACCTCCGGATAAGATGGTAAAAAATTCCCCTAAACCAAACGACATATGAGTGATTACATTATAATTCTAACTTAAAAATAATATTTTTGAAAGATTTCTTAGTCCCCGTCCCACTACCCGCACCCATCTACATCCAAAACCGTAATTTTATTTTATTTTACTTTTTCTGCAGCTTAACACTATTTTATCTGATAGAAAAATATGATAAATAAGAAAATTTATCCTATCCGAAAAATATTTTTTTTATATTTTCTCAGATCCAAATTCAAACGCAAACAAAAATTTTTGAAAAAATTACAAAAAATAATTTTTATTGTGTCTTAGAACCATGGAACAGACTTGAAAAAATCTCGAAGGTTCCTCCTAAAACACAAATTGTTGTGAATTTTTTTCAGATTTGTTTCGATAACTGGACTGCAGTTTAAAAAAATTAAAACTATTTTCTCACCATTCAATCACCTTGACTTTAAATATACTTAAAAATGACTATAATAGTTCTGTACATTTATTTTAGTGTTTATTACAGATTTGTATACATTGTTGTAGCACCAAGAATTTTGATTTTGGAATTTAGTTACTAATTATCATTTTTTAAAATCTTTCTAATCCTTTGCATAAGTATATCATACGCTAAGGAAAGACGATAGTTTTCAGCAGTTTATAAGAAACTATCGACACAAAACTTTGAAAGTGTGATACTCGTGGATAGAGAATTACATTCCATCCTACATCGAAAAGATTTCAGAAGAAAAAAATAAAAGTTTGCAGATTAGGACAAGATTTTTTCGTGTCTGGGTCGGTGTTTTAAGACAGTAAAAAGCTCTGACAAATTCGGGTTCGACCTGATCCTCTTCAATTATTACTTATGCCAAGCATTAGAAAGATTTTAAAAAAGATAATTTGTAACTTAATTCCCAAATCAAAATATTACTTGATGCTACTACAATGTACACAAGTGTATAATAAACACTAAAATAAATGCACAGAAATATTGCAGTCATTTTCAAAATATATTTAAAGTCAAGGTGATTTAAAGGGGAGAAAATGGTTTTTATGTTTGTAACTGCAGCCCAGTTGTCAAAAAATTTGAGAAAATAACAATAATTTGTGTTTTAAGATAAACCTTTGAGACTTTTTGCGAGTGTGTTTCATCGTTCTAAGACACAATAAAAATTATTTATTGTTATTTTTTTCAAAAGTATTTTGTGTTTGAATTTGGGTCTGAAAACATATCAAAAAATAGTTTTCTGATAGTATGAATTATCTTCTTATTTATTATATTTTTTCAGTCAGATAAAATAGTGATAATTTCCCTAAGAAATTAAAATTTAAAAAAAGGTTTTTGGCTGTAGAGGTGTGGAACGGGGTCTAAGAAACCTTTCAAAAATATTATATTTAAGTTAGAATTATAATATAACCACTCATATGGCATTTGGTTTAGGTAAACTTTTTACCATCTTATCCGGGGGGAACCCTTTCAAGCAACTTAATTTTTACTTTAATTAGATCAAGTGGAAATAACTCATAAACGAATTTTTTTAGGACCGATATTTATTTCACATATCTATGGAGACAATACACACGCTCCTATTTAGATTTGTTCGTTAAATATTTGGGTTATTTTAAAGTGTCCTTTATCATCATCCATGTTGTGTTGAGGATCCATTTCATAGCAATGCGTACAACGTGTATTTTAAGAGAAAAAGAGGTCTTTAACGTGTGTACTTAGTGTCAATATTTCTCTCTTGTTTCACAGTTTATCGAAGATGCATGTGCATATTATTTACCTTCATGTTTGATGTGCGATTACGCCAGTGCGAAGATTTCCAAAGAATATTACTTAGCGGAAGTTTGGGATCTACGCTATGAATTTACGAACATTACTTATCGACTTGTGGTTGCTGGCCATATTTCATGGAGAGTGCAGGATGTAAGGTACACGATTTCAGCTATAGAGCTCGCGAAATGTCGATAAAACATCATGCGTGAGTGAGTATCCTCGTACGTAACCGCCGTGGACACTATACTGCGAGAATATATATACTAATATTCAACGATATACACATTTGGCAGCGAAGTGTCAATAATTAAAATATAAATGCGGTCTGGAGCAAGTCAATATGTTTACGAACCAACGTGTAACATCGAATAATAATATTGAAATGCGCACTATGTATTCGAAAAAGTTTAGGTTCGATCTATGAGACATATGATCGACAAGCGGAGTCAGCGTGGTAGCAACTCATCGTGGCGGGTTAGAACTTCACTACCAAGAATGAAAGGAAAATAAAAATGTCTCACCAGCAAAACCCTCTCCAACTATGTATTTCAATAGTAACTTTCTATTAAATCTTGAACGATGGGACTATCATATCATTGTTAATTTCTGTGGTAGTCCCACATTAATTTGAGAAAAGCGTTACAATCCCATAGAAAACAAAATTCTACCACGGTAGGTTACAGTGGTAGAACTTTCAATCACGGAGTTCGGGACCTCTTCACATAATATACATTTATTTACAATATTAATAAATTGTATATTCAAACACTATAAAAAATTAAAGACATTTCATTTTTCAGTTTTTTACTTCGCATTTCTTTAAAATTAATTCCTTAGAATATAAACTATTTCAATGTTTTACACTGTTTATATAATGTCAATTAATTAACAAGAAATAATTGATACAAAAACGAAACTTTTAAATTTATCACTCTTTCAAATAATATTCTGCAAATTGTCATTTATAGAATCGGTCAGAAATTGCACATTCATTGCAGTTGGATCTGGCAATGGACTAACGGTCGTTCGCCAAAAAGGCCATTGACTGCCAAATACCATTTTCCTTTCGACCGACCTAACCAACTTGAAATGTAAATAATGAGAAAATTTGCAAAAGGTTCTCGCTATTTCATGTTTTATAGTTCATGGTAAACGATTATACACTAAAACTCCAAATCCTTTTAAGCTTCCAGATTTCATGTAAAATGGATGGCTTTCCTTAAATTGAGTGTATTAATGTTAATGTTTATTACCACGAAACTTATTTGTTAATGTTAATGCTTATTTCGAGACATGTTTTGTAATTTTTCTCCGCAGCAAGGAATATTATGAAGCTTCTACCAAAAATCGTGTGGAAATGTTTGTTCGTTTTCAGAACATTTGTAATCAAAAACACTACTATTTGTGTAGATTATTTATGAAGAAAATTAATGCAGAGATTTTTAAAATAGAAATGAAATATTCGATCGTAAACAAAACCTAAAAAAGTATGCTTTGACGATGTACTTGATGTACTTTCAATGTGGGACGCTGCGCACAACGATAATGATAAAGTAATTGCATTGACAAATCAAACGATTATCAAGTAAAACATGTTCTTAAATGTTCACTAGTTATCATGAAGAACATTGTAGGGATTTTAGATTTGAAAGATATTATTTTCGCAGATAAATATATTCTTGATATTTCATATCAAGAACAAAACCAAAAGTTGGTCTCTAGAAAGAGACATTTTAAGCATCTATTTCGTCTTCTTCAATTGCAAATATTTCACCAATAATTGGAATTGAGAAGCAATTCTTCCTTTTACAATATGATATTTACGAGTAAAAGCATAACTTTTCTAGAGGTTATTATTGCATTTACGTTAGATTTTGTTTACTGGAGTTATTTTTAGGTACACATGAATTAAAATTAAAAATAAAATCATTGTGTTAAAACCTTCCATGTTATTTTAAAAAATGCGTGAAATTAACATTTAATCTAATACTACGAGGGCTAATTAATGTGTCTAACATTTTTGTTGTATTTGGTGCAATTTAAACGTTGAATAATTATGATACAAGAGACAAAAGCGAGGGATGCATATATGCAAACACATCGTCTCACAAAAAAAAACTTAACGAGAGGAACGTTTCATTTATAGCGTACAAATTAACAGCAATTGCAAACAGTATCCTTGATGTACCGATTTGAGTTTGCACGAAGCAAAGTAGCTTTCTGCGCAGGAGATGGAGCGGACGATTACTCAAAAAAGAGACATTACCGCCCTCCCACCCCCCGCCCGAGGCGATTTAATTCTAGCGCAAACGAGCACACACTCACCATTTGGATGACGTTGGGCCAAATTTTCCGGCCATTCGACGCTTTTTAGCGGGTCTCCTCCTCCACCTCACCAGCCGCCGCCCCCGCTTCCACCTCACCCCCCTGACGGCCCCGCATCCGCCCCCGCCCCCGCCCACGCCGCATCGCCGCCGCCGATCGCCTTTCCTCTCGGGCAAACACGCCGCGCTCCAGCCTTGTAACTGGGGGCTAATTGAGCTTTCAGCGGTTTGTTCGAGCGACAATGGTTGGGCGGCGAGGAAAGGGAAGCGGAGGGAGGCACTGGGTGCGGGGAGAGGTCTTATGAACGGTAGCTTTGGGTGCGTGAAGAGGAGAGAGGGAGCGTGAAAGAGCGAAAAGAGAGCGAGGGAATGAGACGAAGCCAGTGGGATCGTGGGGGACACGGGAAGGAGAACGAGGGCACCGCGGGAAAGTGAGGGGACGAGGGAGGTCGAGCGTGGCAAGTCTGTGAGACGAGGTCATGGCGATCGTGTAGCAGGCGAGAGCTTCTGAGAAACGTGACCGTGATACGAGTGGGTGGAGAGCGTGTTGTGAGCACGGGGTTCAAATATGGCAAACATGTGTAGAATGTGTGGCGAATGTGTGACTCATGTGAAACGAGAAGAGTCAGTCAGTCGCGATCCTCCAGGTATCTCCCCCAACGGGGCCCCGACGCTGCCGGGATAAGCTCTAAGCTCCCGACAGGTGTTCTCATATGTATGGTTGTGTAGTTCATGCAAATAGAAGTGTGTGTATGAGTGGGTGTCTAAAGGGATATCATAGGAAAAATAAGAGGAAGGAAATATTGCGCACGTTCAGTAGGTTCGTTTGTAAGAGTACTGCCCCGCCATTTGCCTGATAAGAATAGGGGAAATCATGGAAACGTAGCGATCAGAGCAGCATTCGTCTAGAATTCTTCTCCAGGCAGAGATTGATTTCAATGTAGCTATTTAGCTAGTGTCGAAAATTCATCTCCGTAGGAACTCGGACACTAGGACTTCCCCGGTCCGAGTTGCTGGTGCGTGGTGCATGGGACGATTGGTTCATTGATTAGTGATTCCGGGCTCGTCAAATGCTAAACTGATTAGTCCCGTAAGTGTAGTGCTCATTTTTTTGCTCTGGAGGTGGCGGTGAAGTACCTTCACTGGATGGCGATGTCCGGCGCCGGCCTACAGTCGGCTAGCGTTTTCACCAACCAGGGATCTCCCACCAGCGGGGCACCGCCCCACCTGGGACAAGCTCTAAGCTCCCGGGCATGTGTGACAGTGTAGTGCATGTAAGTTTGTGTGTAAATAAGGGGTGAAGGTAGGACAAGGAAGAGGAAGAAAAAATTGCGCGCGATCCGTAACCCCGTTTGTTAGGGTACTGCTCCGGCATTCGCCTGATATTGATCGGAGAAACTACCGATTAGAACAGCCAGCTGCTAGAAGTCTCCTCCAGACAGTGACTGAGTTCGACATAGCTAGTGTCGAAAATCCTGCCACTGGAACCCTAAGACCTCCCGGTCAGAGGCACTGCAGTCATATCAGCAGATGCCCTGAGCCACCCCTCCCGGTGTGAGGGGTGAGCGTGGGGGCGCGCGTGTGAGGAGCGTGCGGTGGGCGTCGGGGGGGGGGGGCTGGGAGAGTGCGGAGGCCGGGCAGCTGCGTGCCGCGCATCGCCCGTGTAATCGGGCACCGGCCCTCACGCACGCACGCACACGCGCTCCGACGCGCAAGGGGCGTGGCGGGGAGGGGGAGGGGTGGAGCACGTGCACGTGCGGCCGTTCGCACCTTCCGGTGGGCCCGCGCCGCGCCGCGTGATGTGCACGCGCGGGAATCGATCCGGAATTGCGAACGCGACCCCGGCGGTGAACTTGATCCCATTCCATTCAAGGACATGCGCAGAAAAAAAAAAAGGATTGCAGGCGGAACGCAGTTTATCAACACCCTTTCAAGAATACATTGGGAGTTTTTCGTTTTTTTGTCTTCATTTAAATGACATTTTTTATGAGATAGCGCAGTTCTAATGAACATTATAAATTTAATTCAAGTATAAATCTTTTGTCTAGCTTATGATGTAAATTAATAAGGCACTCATTGAACCCATCTTATTTTATTACGACCCTAGCTTTTCAGCTGGGTCGAATTCAGTCGTTGTCTGGAGGAGAATTTTAGAGGTAGTTTTCCGTAGTTTCTTCGATCAACACCAGGTGAATGCCGGAGCAGTACCCTACCAAACAGGCCACGGACCGCGCGCGATCTGTCCTTCCTCTTCCTTGTCCTATTATCTCCCCTTACACACACACTTACACTAACATGCACTACACTGTCACATATTCCGGGAGACCGGTCGGGAGCTTAGAGCTTGTCCCGGCTGGGGCGGTGCCCCGCTGGTGGGAGAGTCCTGGTTAGGGGGAAACCCCACTAGCTGACGGTAGGTCGGTGCCGGATCTCGCCATTCAGCGGGAGAAGATCACCGCCATCTCCCGATAAAAAAACATGCACTACACTAACGGGACTAATGACAGAAGCAGTTGACGCGCCCGGAAACACGAAAAAATCAATCAATCAATTATTTTATTACGAAAGAATTTCAACCCTACATGGCATGGATTGATCGGGAAGCCTCATAAGAAGTATAAGGTCGATGGCGGGACAAGAGAGTAATGTCACGTGCCCTCTCCTGACGTAAAATGAAAAGCGAGCCGAATGAAGCTAAACATGAACTAGGGCGTAAATGTACGGTACGAAACACAAAAGACGTAAAAACTTGCGAAAATGTAAAGCGGGGCTAGCACAAGGTCAGAAGCAGTGCTCATGGACCTGTGTAAATTCGCGCTGTATGGTGGCCGCTTTGCGATTCTTGTAATCTTGTTACTACAATAAACAGAAATAATAATAATAATAATAATAATAATAATAATAATAATAATAATAATACCTAGTGAATTAGGAATTATTTAACAGTCACATACCAATGAGGGGTCAATGACGATCCCAACGTAGTTCTTCTCTTCTATCTGTGTTTAGGTAAAGAATTACTTTATCATATTTTAGGGATTTTATTATTGGAACCTTTCTGAACCCTTAGTAAAAGTTTTGCTTTTCAACGCTTAATGCATTATTACAATAAAATACGAAACCATTCCCATGCGAAATCGCTTCGTGGACTCTGCGGCTTTCTCTCACAATTGTAAGGTATTGCAAACGGATCTTGCTAGAAGCAGGAAGTCTGGTGCCGCGCAGATGCCGAAAACTTAGGGTTACGGCTTACACAGATATGGGTGTCGCAAGTGGGAGGGAACTGGAATGGCCCGGAACGCAGGTGTACAACATTCCAGAAGTATTTTGAGAACTTCTCGGAATTTAGGAAACTACAGCAGTCAGGTCGAGTGGCGGAACCGCGTGGCGTCGCGACGATCACGTGATTGGTTGCCACGCGAGTATGACATTGCGAGTCACGTGAACTGAGAGTGTAAAACTCAACAGTGCGAGTCGTGGTGGTAGGTCTTGATTGATTGATTGATTTTTTCGTGTTTCCGGGCACGTCAACTGCTTTGGTCATTAGTCCCGTTAGTGTAGTGCATGTTTTTTATCGGAAGATGGCTGTGATCTTCCCCCGCTGGATGGCGAGATCCGGCGCCGACCTACCGTCGGCTAATGGAGTTTCCCCCTAACCAGGACTCTCCCACCAGCGGGGCACCGCCCCAGCCGGGACAAGCTCTAAGTTCACGACCGGTCTCCCGGATTATGTAGTAGTGTAGTGCATGTTAGTGTAAGTGTGTGTGTAAGGGGAGAGGATAGAACAAGGAAGAGGAAGGACAGATCGCGCGCGGTCCGTGCCCGTTTAGTAGGGTACTGCTCCGGCATTCCCCTGGCGCTCATCGGAGAAACCACGGAAAACTATCGATCAGAGCAGTCGGCCGTTAGAATTCTCCTCCAGACAGCAGCTGAATTCGACCTAGCTGAAAAGCTAGTGTCGAAAATCCTGCCGCCGTGGGGAGTGGGACCTCCCGGTCAGAGGCGCTGCAGTGACATCAGTTGATGCACTGAGCTACCGCTCCCGGTGTGGTAGGTCTTGAGCAGAGTGGGAGACCTCGTGCGGAAGCAAAAAAAAAAAAAAAAAGAAGTTCACCCAGGGTGGTGCGTTGTCGAGCGATACTCGTGGGACAACTCGTATGTGGAGAAGCCGTAGTGGAATATCAATTCCACTTGTGACTGTGGTCACGTGGTGGTGAGATATTTGCCAAGGTCTTTGATTCGTGGCGAGGGCCATGAGTCAAGCAATTAATTGCAGGTACTTATGAACCGCTCATGCGATTCGGGGACAGTCTACCAGAGCTGTGTATAGATATTGTAATTTATCATTGCTTGTAAATAATATTGTAAAGAAATCTCTGTAAATAATTGAGCTCTTGTCTATGATTTGTAGTAAGACTGCCACTTCACACAACCAGGTCTGTCAATAACCACGTTTTTATTTTATTTTATTTTATTTTATTATAATGTCATTGTAGACAAGAGTTGTGCAATCGGAGTAACATAGTGAGTGTTGAACTTGTTCTCCATAAAAAGGACGGTCCCATTTTAGTTCCACGGAAAGAACCGCAAATACAGAAAAAGTTAAAAATATATCTTTCCGTACACGAAAAAAATGAAAATATCTATAACAAACATATAGTACCTTATTGAAGTACAAGGCTAAATACGTGTGTCATTTGTTCTTAAATATCACAAAAATCCTTACAACACATTGCATCTTATTCTGGGGTTCGGCGTTGTTACTCCCTGATATTCTCCGAGGTCAAGCCTGCCTTTGATATACCACTGCTAATGTTTAAATGCCGCACTGAAGAGGCTGCAACGGAAACATATTGCAGTCTTTCGTCAAACGTTTTTTAAAATACTCTAAAAAAGCTTTCAAATACGGTTCCAATTCTTCGTCATAAAGATACCACGATATTTTATGATAGTCTGAAACTCATATTTTGTAACAATATTTTCTCCATTAATAAGGATAAAGTGATAAAGGTGCGTGAATTCCGTGCGTGAAAACGTGAATAAACACTGCGTGAATTCCGGCCAAAAATATGGTTCTGAATAACACATTTCGAAATTTTTCCATTTATATAGATATCATTTAGGAACACAAATATTTTGAGCAATTTCATTTATAATATAAATATTACGTACTACTCTCTTTCATATTGAAAATCGATTCACGAATTAATTCCTGTTAGCCGTCGGACAAGGTAAAATACGAATGATTTCGTGAGTTCGATTCATTTGGGGAAGTGCGTGGTCAAATATGTAATTTTGATCTCAAGATACTGAGGATTATTCAAATTCTCGAAACAACAGCGTGAATTAAAAGGCGATTCTGGTTCCTTATACGGCACGCAGTTGATTACACGAAGAGATTATTAGTTTTTGTTCGTTTTTTAATACGTTTGTAATTTTAATATACCCAAATAGATGATACTTTTGAATCCAGAGACGTGTGATGGGGTTTTATCACAGTTTTAACATATGTGTATATTTAAAATAAATTCTGTAGGAAATTCTAAAAGTGATTGAAGGTGTTTGTTACAGAATATGGAATTTAAAATATACCAAATATTGAAAATGGATGTTCTAGTAATATTTATTACATTTATCTTAAAACGTTGGACGACACATATCATATAAATTTCATTAACATTCTTTCTCTGAGGTAACGACATTCGTTATTGATAGATTGATCATTCTTGGCGAAGAAGAAAATATTGTGATATAGTTATCACTACCAAAACTGATCCAATTACTGCTGCGAAATTATTATTCATTGTCTGCTCGATGAAAAGCAAATAGAAAAAACAAACAAACAAATTGTAATGGTGTCTATTCGAACGCAACTGTCGATACCAAACACAATTAGATTAAAGTAAAATGACCGTTAAATGAAATGGCGTATTTCGGAACCACTTACATGGATGGCCCTTGGATTAATTTGACGTCCGTCCGTGTGATTGCGAGGGACAGTATTCAGTGGAGTGAGCAACTGCTCCTCGCTGAGTTTACAACGTCCTCTCTCATCAAGCAACACATAAAAGGTAGAATGATGCAGTTTTCGATGTCAGGGATCCATAATACATTTTTTCCGTAGAAAAACCGCCACTTCTCAATGCTACATTACAATATTTTCTCTACACAATGTAAGTAGTATGCGAGAAAGTAAAAAAAATACCTCCATTCAGCGTTTCTATTTATTCAAGTAAAGTTTAACTCTGTAGTCTTTCACATTTTTGAAAAACATTGAAAAGAGAGATGGATGAAGGAAAAGAAGAAAATGGATGAAGAAAATTATCCAAAAAATGACTCAGAGATCACACAATTTCCTACTAAATGCCTTTTAATTGATTCCAACAAAACCATTAGACTTTCATTAATTCCAGGTCATTTTTACGGGAAGTTTGACTCTGCAGAAGTGTGCAACAACGCTTTGGTTTATAGCGGCCCGTAGCAAAAATGGTGGGAGCAACAGTTATCGTAGCAAGCACGACAGGATACGGTGGGAAACGGCGAGACCAGTCAAGGCAGGACTGGGCGAGGACGGTAGATGGATTGATTGGTAATTTCGGGGCTGTCAACTGCTAAGGTCACTGTCTCGTAAGTGTAGTGTATGTTTTATCGCGGAAGGTGGCGATGGTCTTCCCCTGCTCGATGGCGAGATCAGGGCAGGCCTACGAATCGGCTTGCTTTTCTCCAACCAGGTGTCTCCCACCAGCGGGGCACCGCCCCGAACGGGAGTTCCAAGCTCCCAACCGATCTTCCGTCATGTGTGGAAGTGTAGTTCATGTTAGGGTGTGTGGAAGTAAGGGGTAGGACAAGGAAGAGAACGGAAAGATCGCGCGCGATCCGTGGTCCGTTTGTTAGGATACTGTTCCGGCATTCGCCTGTGTTGATAGGAGAAACCACGTAAAACTACTGATCAGAGCAACCGACCGCTAGAATTCTCCTCCAGGCAGCAGCTGAATTTGACCTAGCTATGTAGCTAATGTCGAAAATCTTGTCATCGTCTGGATTCGAACCTTAGGACCTCCAAGTCAGAAGCCCAGCAGTGACACCAATTAATAGTCTGTGCCACCTAAGCCGGTTCGAGGGCTGTGGAAAGGGCAGGAGGATACACGTAGATTGAGTTATTCCTTTTCCTATATAATAGACTACTGTGATAAGTAAGTACTCAGGTTACTCGGGGTACTTCAGAAGTAATTAAATGAATTCATCCAAGTAAAGCCATTAAATTGCGTTCTACAAAGTTTCTCGATGTTTTAATGGTTTGCGAGTACTGTTCAGCGAAACATTACTCTTTCCGAAAACGTACTTGTCAATTTTTTAGTCTTTGAATATTCGCTTAAAATATTTTCTTCCATTAAGACATTGACGATTTATTGTAATTTTTAACCTTTTCATTATAAAAGTGAGAAATACAGGTTATTTAAGGTCGCATCAATATCGAGGTCATCACCACTATTGGAGTTACAGTATGATAATTATGAAGATGAAACTATGAAGTTGAAATGGTGATGAAAAGGGGTGAAAGGACGGACACAAGTACAACTATGCACGAGGCGGAACTCATACTCGCGACCCTTTGGTCCGAGATCGCTACGACACTACTGCCTTTGCGATCTCGACCACCCTATCGGCTAAATGCAAAAATGATCGGTACTTACATTTTCGAAAACAAACAGAGGAGTTTATTTCAGAAAATCTCTACAATTAAAGCAACTGTGCGAAAAGCTACACGAATATGGGAGTTACATGACCATAAGAAACAGAACAAATGCATGTAACAAATAGATACAAGTTCATACGATGTTTCAAATGAAATGAAATTAATAGCGAAATCGATCTAACTGACCTCGTGGACCGTCGTCCAAACACGGGTATTTATCGTTTTGGCATTTATATATATTGCAACATATCTGTTTTTCTGTAAGCTTAACGTTGATCAAATGATGCCGCAAAGCTGCACATTGATCAAATGATTTGTTCTGTCATTTGATTCAGTGATCATTAACAAAATAACAGTAAACAATCTTTGTTTTTAGTTCATAGAATACTTTATTGGAGATGATTTTTTATTACGTGAATTAAACGTTTATATCGTAAATACTTTGAAATTTGGTGGCATCCATTATGCAAAATTATAATAAATTCCGTAGTTACATAGGTTATACAAATAAGTAAAATTTGTAACGAAATGTTACTTTTAACACTTCCTGAACAGGCTTTCCGGACAACATTAAATATAATTAGAAGAGAATATCTTATTGTGTGTCAAGTGTGACGTAATGTGATTTGGTGTGGCGTGGTGTGGTGTGGCATTGTGTGCCGTAATGTTGCATGTTGTGTGTGTGTGTGTGTGTGTGTGTGTGTGTGTGTGCGGGTGGGTGTGGGTGGGTGTGGGTGGGTGTGGGAGGGAGCGTGGCATGCCTGATCGTGGCATATCTGAGTGTGAACGTTGGGAATGTTATAATTACTACTTTTAATTTATACAATTGATAAAACTGAGTCCTTTTCCTCTCTAAGAGTTGATTGTAATAAAGAAATTCGCGTGCCATACCGGGTTACTTGGGTCGGTTGTAAATACTTTTGAAGCGTTGCTGCTCGAAAGAATGGCAACGTTGTCGTCCTGCACATGGAGGGGAAGAAGACGCGAAGACGCCCAGAGCAGCCAACGTGACTTGGCCTTCTCATTGAGCATCATCGCGGGGCGCTATCGACGCGGCTTCGCCTGGCCCGACGCCGCCGTCCGGCCTAGGGGCGGCCTGGCCGACGCTCGTAAAGGCGACGCCCCGCGCGCGACATCGCCCATTGGGCGACGCGCCCGCCTCTCCGCCCAAAACGCTTTTGCTTCTCAGCCACGTTCATGCTTTCGACTTGGAAGTTACAAAGGCGAAACTAGAGGTGCTAAAACAGCACGCACTTTCTCGCCCGTATTTACGGGAGGAGTACTGAAATTTTCGAACAATTGGTCATGATGTTATTTCAAAATCTATCTCGAAGGCACAGATTTCATTAAGGGAAAAATCTCTATTTTTAATATTTTAGTTGTAGTAGGACTCCAAAACTTTTGCAATTTGCAGAAAATGAGGGTTTTTAAACGAACATGAGACCTACACCATTCTCTTAAACGTCCTTAACAAAATTGAATCAAAAACAATGGAGTCATTTTTTTGAAAATTTGGAAAATAGCCCAGGGGCTTCAAGTGAAGTACTCTCCAAAATTAGGATAATGGTTTCAAGACGCCGCGACATTAGCCAGATCGATAAGGGAATATCAATTTTGGAGAAAATCGTCTGAACCTTTTTAGCCTCTAGCGTTGTTCACGGACCGATAGTCGGACGGACGGACATACAGACGTTTTGCCGTCATTCGATTTTTCTCCACAAAACATGTATTCTGGCTACACCACATGTTAGAGGATTGTTTTCTAAATTTACCAACTTGATTTATCCACTTTTTCGTTCCCAGGACCTGTAATAAGAGTTTTTCTGCCGGGAATTCGCCGTTTTTCGCGCAGCATTTCATAACTTTCTCTCTACCCCGAAGTGAGACAGTAAAATGAAACTAAGTCTTACAAAATTATTGCTCAGTTACAAAATAAAATATTATCGATTCTAATAGTAATTTGATACAAAAGAATAAAATGCGATTTTATTCACAAGTGAAAAGGTTTAGTCCTCGAGGAGGGATGCATTTACACGAGATACTAACATTTAATTTTATAGAGTGTCATTATTTTATGAAATTAATGTTAAAGAGAAATGGTTTAAGTAAAACATCTAAATACTGAATGAATAAGTTAGTGACTACGTCTCAATATACGAATCCAAAAAATAACTTTATGAGAAAATTATAATAATCGAAATACGCAAGAATACAGAAATTAATTTATAAAAAGATTCAGCGATTTCTGATATACAAAATAAAGCTTTAAGGAATTCCGAAACTTTCTTATTTTGTTTACGATTTATTCTATGTCAATTGGGCACAATTGTCCCAATTCATGTTCCAAATCAAAGGAAACAAAACAAAGAAATTAGCATATGATTCATAATAATTTATTAATAATAATAACAATAATAATAATAATAATATACTGTGGGTTGTAATGGTTTAATAAATTTACAATTGAAATATTAAATTTATAAATGTTTATATTAATATATGAAAGTACATGTTACATGTAATGTATATATGTAGTTAGTGAATAAGTTAGAAGCATTAACTGATAGAATAAGTGACAGTAAATTAAAAATGTATAATTCTATAATTTTGTAATAATCATCATACAAAACTACACAATAAGACAAGATTAAATCGTCAAAAAATTCAAAGATGGAGATCCTTTTCTATTTTTTCTGTGTAGAAATATTCTTTTAGTTTTTCGCGTACTCTTTATATCAACATAACGTTTCGTCTTCTTCATGGTAACTTAATTAGAGCTGGGAATTTCATCCTCGAGCTTTTTACAGAAGCCGCTATTTTTATGTTGCTTTCTTTCATATTTAACTAGTTTAATATTTAACTAGTAACATATTTTGCTAGTATTTCTTTCATATTTAACTACTACGTAATAATGCTAAAAGAGATTTTTTCTGCCTGCTAGGAGTTCTTCATCACCACGAAGCCATTTATTCATGAAAGCACTTCTTGAGGTTTTATCTCTCTTCATAGAAGACGAGTTTAACTGCTCCAAACCACGTTACAAACTGGACTAGACATATTCTTTCAATGTCAATGAAATCCTTTATCACGTATACAACTCACAATGTATCAACAGTACTCTACAAAAAAGAAACATACAATTCTTGAACTATGTTTTGCCAGATTATTTCTATTATTTGAAGTCAATATAAAAATTTCAAGAAGGTAATACAATTTCGGCTGCGCACATTAATTTGCAAAATTATACAATAATGAGTACAAAAAACTGAAATATTTATATTATAATAATAACTAGCAGAACACGGACGTTTTCCTGCTCTATTTCAGTCTCCCTTTCTCTGTCTTACTCTTTCTCTTTCTTTCCCTCACTTTCACACTCTTTTGATCTCTTTCTCTCTTTCCCATTTCCATTTCTCTCTTTCACACTTTTTCCCATTTCTCTTTCTCTTTTTCTCTCTTTGACTCATTCTCTCTCTCTCTCTCTCTCTCTCTCTCTCTCTCTCGCGCGCGCGCGCGCCCCGCGTCACAGGGCAACGCCCAGCAGCAATGAAACCCAGGTGGATTGGAAATTGCAGTTAAATGAAGCGCCATCTTGTGCTGAAGTGGCATATAGTGGTGTTACAACAAAATGATTAGCATAAAAACTTTTTCCATGAAAAAAAAAGTATGTTTCAAGGAGATCGGTACAACGATGTCGGAGTTTATCGACCTCAAGCATACCAACATCAATTTTTGTAAATTTTATTGTACTTTTCATGTGTTCGAAATATGCTAATAATTGTACTATGCCTATATACTTTATATAAGTGCAAGCAAGAAGTTGACAACGTTTTATCACAATCAGATCAACGGTACTGCAGCGCATAAAACGAACAAACAAACATAGATTTTTATTTATTAGATGGTAATAATAATGATATATACTCATTAGTTAATTTTACATTCATGTATACGTACGTAGTACATATGGAGTAATATACATAGTTTACAAAAAGTTATGTGACACTACGTTAAAAAATAGCTGTTTTTCGACGGAATATCTTGTATTGAGGTGCTGTGTTACCGAAAAAGTGAATGCGTCTTTTTCCAATATGTAATAAATTACTTCTTCTAACTCGTTGGGTGTTCAGAATCCACGACTTGTGGATCCTTGATACCGAAAAATTGATTGACGGCTGAACGTCCGTCCGTCTACCCTGAGTGAACAACATGAGGGCATTCATACAATTTTTTTTCAAAATGAATATTTCCTGACCTTTATGAACAGTTTCGAGGCGCTACAAATTTGAAATGGTTATTTTGAATTTTGGGGCTACATTAAATGAAGCCCCTGGAATATTACAAATATTTTCTGAAAAATAACTCAAAATGTTTTCTTGAAATTTATTGCAAGAATAGAGTGAAATTTGTTGTAAAGATGGCATAGCAGTCCGTTCACTATGTATCTGAACCAGGAAAAACTTTCGGAAGTTTTTTCTCAACGTTTCTATATGTTTTTTAGGATGCCTAATCAGAATGTTATGTTTCTCCCCACGTAATATCGGCTTCCCAGAAAATATTGCAAAAAAAATTGAATATTTCACCCTTTTTTAGTTTTTCACGTATATTTTGAAAACTGTTCGTTTTATGAGAACAGACGATATTTACAAAATTAAGTAACAAAATTAGTCATTACCTTAAAAGTTCCTTGTTCTATTCGTGGAAACAATTGAAGACATAATTTGGACTGGTTTGGAGAAAATAATTTTTTTAACAATTGCATAAATTTCAAGCACAAATTACATAAAAACTACTTTTTTAAACAATTACACCAGGTCTTTTTTAAATGCAAAAATCTATCTTCAATTTTGTAACTTTTATAGATTTTTTTTAAATTTTGGAAAATACAGAGTTCGCCGTAAATGAGAATGGCACCGCTGTTTTTACCGTTCTTTGATACGAGGAGAAAATTTAAAGAAAAAAATTGGTGTCATTTTGGGGAGAAAATTTGTTTTAAGAAATTAAAAGTTTCCTACGTATCACGCAAAAATTCGCAAAAACTACTCAACTTTTTAAAAAATTGTACACGACATCTCAAAAACTGTCTTTGAAGAACAGATTTAATTAAGAAAAAAACCTACTCTTCAATATTTTAGTCGTAGGAGGACGCGAAAAAAATTCACATTTGCAATTTTCGAAAAACCAGAAATTTCAACGGAAATGAGACCTCCGCCAGCTTTACGCTACCCAACAACAAAATTTCATCAAAATTTTCATTTCAACATTTTGAAAATATCACAGTGGCTTAATGTAAAGTACCCACTAAAAATTAATATATCGATTACAAATTGGAGGGGCCCCGACATCAGCCATATTGATTGGGAAATATCAGTACTAGAAAAAATTGGATGAACGGTTTAGGCAATAGTGTTGACCACAGACGGGACAGACTTTTTGCGTCTATCAACTTTTCTGTAACAAAGACCCACAAAACATGGATTGTGACTACACAATTTTCTATATGCTACATTAAATATCATACATTTCCCACTTAAAGTTGTGGTAACTAAGTAATTCTCAGACATTTTAGGACCCCTTGGGTTACCTAGACTTCCCCGCGGGACCAAGAAGTTCCTTTTCTGCATTTGCTACCAGAAACACTAAATTCCTCCATCGTAGTTTACAAATTGTGTGTAAAGCTTAACAGAGCTTCTGAGAGCAATTAACGAGATAGTAAGTAGATCGGCTCGAGACGTGATCCCGAACGTTTTCAGGGCACTGACTGTGAATCTTGGCATTGCCCCAGAGGTTTCAACTACTGGCAGGATTCTGGCGTTGGGCCCCCATGAAGTTGGGCTGCCAGGGGAATGACTGGTTGGTATTTTACCACCTTTTCCTCCCCTGCATTTAGATTGATTGATTGATTGTTTTTTCACGTGTTTCCGGGCGCGTCAACTGCTTTGGTCATTAGTCCCGTTAGTATGGTGCATGTTTTTCTCGGGAGATGGCGGTGATCTTCCGCCGCTGGATGGCGAGATCCGGCGCCGACCTACCGCTGGCTAGCGGGGTTTCCCCCTAACCAGGACTCTCTCACCAGCGGGGCACCGCCCTAGGCGGGACAGGCTCTAAGCTCCCGACCGGTCTCCCGGAATATGTAGTAGTGTAGTGCATGTTAGTGTAAGTGTATGTGTGTGTATGTGTGTGTGTTAAGGGAGAGGAGAGGACAAGGAAGAGGAAGGACAGATCGTGCGCGGTCCGTGGCCCGTTTGTTAGGGTACTGCTCCGGCATTCGCCTGGTGTTGATCGGAGAAACCAGCCGCTAGAATTCTCCTTCAGACAGCGACTGAATTCGACCTAGCTGAAAAGCTAGTGTCGAAAATTCTGCCGCCGTGGGGAGTGTAACCTAGGACCTCCCGGTCAGAGGCGCTGCAGTGACATCAGTTGATGCACTGAGCTACCACTCCCAGTCCCTGCATTTAGAAGGCTAGATCCATCCTTGTGGCGACAGTCACATCGACCGCGGCGTTTTATTACCAGATCAGGTTTAGGTCTAACCTCCTTCGACAACGGAGAAAGTGACTTCCGTTGACAGCACGGTGTACAATTTCCGGAGCATCTTCCGCTCTATGAAGTTCTTGATCTCGTCATGACGCTTTATTCTTGCTGGCTTTGTAAAAATGCACTGACCGAGGATGTGTTTCATGGTTTTTACCACTGTATTGTACTTACTGCAGTATACATCTTCTCTGGACCTTCCTCTACTAAGAGTAATTTTATTGGCAGCGGTATTTGATTTCAATTGGAGTGCAGTGATAAAGAGACCAGGTTTCAGAAGATTATGATACTTCAAAAAGGCAGTTCCAATCGGATCGTTTATATGCATCTTAACCGCTCTCCCTTGGGATTCCAGCTTTTCCCAGGCGGCTACCTGGTCATCGGCGCATTTATTCTCATAAGTCCTTCAATCTTGTTCATTATAGGGCTTGAGTCGCAGTGTTTTGGCGGTCTTTAATGTCCGTTGGTAGAAACTCGATCAGGAGCGCAGCCATCGGCAAATGGGATCTGCAGATTTTTCTTATCGTAAACCTAGGTTCAGCGCTAACCTAGGAACGTTTTGGGCGAGCCACAACAATCCCAGTCCTCCATCTCTCTTGGACTGGTAGAATAAGACATCTGCAGTACTCATATGCAGATCTAGGAACTGTTTGACTGCCAATCTAATTTAAGCGTCCGCTTCCCTGAACATCGAGATTGATGGCATCGATAAAACTAATTGGTAGAGGTAATGTGGCATTATGTAAATATGAAGTAATGCTAACTTCCGAGTGGGATTTAAGTGACCCTTCTGAAGCCTCGTCACTGCTTCCATCAAATTCTATTATGATGCTTTACATGGAAAGCTGTTCCAGATAGAGTAGTTCACTCCCAGGCATGTTAGGTAATGATCATTACCGACCAGGGGAATACTCTCTCCCAACATTTCCCTACAGAAAGAAAGTAATGTACTATATATGAACGCCGACCTGGATGGCCGAGGTGGCTAGAGTGTGTGCTGCCTCAGCGCTTTGGTCCGAAGGGTCGTGGATTCGAGTCCCACCGTGGACATGGTTGTTTGTTCCTTGTCTTTCATGTGTGCTGTCGCGGAAGGTGTTGGGAAACAGCTGACCACAGACTGAGGAGCCCGAAAGTGTGTCAGTATCTATTGATAAGTGTCCGCATGAGGGACATAGTCGGAACCCGACGCGGGTAGTCGAAATCGGCATCCCCTGAAGATGGAAAAAGCCCCCCTTAAAAACCTGCTTTTTTAGTTTCCAGGTCCGGGCAATAAGAGTGTGTTTTGTGTCGAAAATTCGCCGTTTTTCGGCGCATGATGACAATACTCTTCTTACGTATGTAAGGGTGAGAAAGTAAAAACTGATTAGTTTTCGTTGAATTTTGGATGCAATACAGATAATTTTACGCAGAAGATTTGTCAAAAATGGCCTCAAATATTTATTAATTTTATTCTAAAATAGAGTAAAATAGCTTATAAAATTGACAGATGACCTTTTTTGTGAACTATGTGTTTTCATTAATCGTGAAAAGATAAAATTGCAAAATAAAAATATTGATGATAGAGATTTTTTAATTAGTGAAACCTGTTCTTAAAAACTATATCTTTAAATAAGGTGATGTATTATACGCGCACGTTTTCTTGAGCCCCGGAATTCCTACCCTCAGTCCTTTGCCAACATTAGTTGAATTAAGAATAAATGATAACATCGTGCACTGTAGACAAAATCTGATAACCAGAAATGTTCGCTCCCGTGAAATTGGAAGTATTTTGCACTGAAAGGCGAACTATAAATTCGATTTAAATTTTTTTTGTCAAAATAATGAAACTCCACACTGTTCTGGCAACTAGCAAAGCGAGTACTCAAGAAAACGTGCGAGGGCAATACATTTTTACTTGTTTGCTCTTACGAAGGTACTTCATAAGAAGAGATAGTTATGTAAACGTGCGGTGGAAAACGGCAAATTTTCGGTATAAAAACTCTTACTGCCCCACCCTGGTGACGAAAAAGTCGATAAATCATGTTGCTAAATATAAATAAATTTATCTAACACGTGGTGTAACTAGAATTCATATTTTGTTGGACCTTGATACCGAAAAATCGATTGACGACGAAACGCCTGTCTGCCTATCCGTCTGTGGCCAACGCTAGCGCCTAAACCATTCAGCCGAATTTCTTTAATATTGATATTTTCCAACCGATTTGAATGAACTCGAAGAGTTTGATACTAAAGGGTACTTTACATGAAGCCTCAAAAGCATTTTGAAAATGTTCTCAAAAATAGCCCTAAATATTTTAAACAAAGTATGTCTTCGGATAGCGTAGAGCACACTTAAGAGAATGTTACAGATCTCGCAGTTTGTTGGGAGAAATGAGTTCGTTGAAAACCCAGATTTTTTGAAAATCACAAAAATGCAGTTTTTTTTGGCCGTCTTCCTACATCGACAATATTGAAGATAGGTATTTTTCTTTGATGAAATCTGTTCTTTAACTACGAGTCTTTAAATAAGTTCGTGTAAATCGAAAATATGAGTAGTTTTTGTGTAATTTGGTGGGAAATATAGGCAATTTTAAAAAATCCACTGATAGAAGAAAGCTCGAATAGTTAAATCCCTGTTATAACTAATAAGAACCCAAAGCGGCATCTGTAGTTTACTTTCAAGTAGAATAAATTAGTTGTTTATAGTAATTTTAATATAAAGCTCTCATTCAAGTTGCATAAGCCTAATCGGTTGCAACAAAGTTGTACACTATTTACTAAATACGTTCTCGCCCTCTCCAGAGATAGTGGAGAGGGGAAAGTAAAAAAAATCCGTTGAACTCTCTAAATTTTCGAAAATTGTAAATTTAGAAATAACATGAGAAAGTATGTGCTGTTGTAGCAGCATTAGTTTAAATATAAGTAATTTTGCGATATTTTTGGAGTAATGGAAATAATAAATTAGAATTTCCTGCGCGTCATGTGATAGAGTCTATCACGAGATATCAGATCGTAAATTGCCGTGATACAGCAATTTGAAATTATTTTATGCAATTTTTAGAATTATTCTGTAAATTCCTTCTCTTTGTTGTGCAATGTTTATGGTTACGTGAAGTGCAGTTTTGGATAATCTAATTTGTGTTAATGTATCATCTTTAAAAGAATTAGTTTTCGTGCGTAATGCTCAACGATTTGTAATGAATTTTACATGTAATGACTTATATGTGTTTATATGGACAGAAATTGCGATATTGTAATATAACGTTACTGTTACTAATGCGAGAAAGTACTTTCTGTTCTAGCACTATTAGTTATTTTTACGAGTTTTCTCGCACACATAAACTAATTTACAGATTTCAATAAGCTGCATGTGTATACTACATGACACAGGTAAAGGTATTAGTACTAAGTGAATTAGTTGTGAAATAAAATGTTCAACAGAAATTTCAATTATTTTTTATATTACAAATAACAGGAAAATATTTCATAGTTAAAGTAGTGAATAGGAAAAATTATTTTTGGTACATAAGAAATGACATTTGGTAAAATAAAATTTTATTCGCCGATTATGTAAGTTCAACATCCCAGAATTCGTTAGGAATGGCGCATATACATATCTAAGAATAAATCTTACGAACTTCTATGACATGTAGAGGGGTGAAAAATGATAACTTTTTGCCATTGAACATGTGATGGGAAATTTCATATATCGAAATTACATGTTACAATTCCCTCTGAGTGTTAGACAACTCTGAATGCGCTTGTGTTCGACATGGAAATGAAATCTCTTTGAGTACGTTACCCGCCAAACATCAGTACATAATGAGTTGTCTTCCAATCAGCGGCAATGTCACATGTGTATCTTTTTGTAAACTGTTGACACCTGTATATGTGAACTGTATTAGTAGTATAATTAAGAGCAATGAATCAAGAGTTTTATATTTTCACTAGAGAATAAAACAATTTATGATGCTGAGAGCAACTAATTGCACGACTATTTCTTCCTCTTTTCTGTCTTTTCAATTCGCTTCAGGCCATGTCGTCCTTCGAGGCTTGACGGGGATTTCATGGATCAGGGGGATGTGCCATATGAGCATAGATGATCAGTCCATCGCACCATGATGGAAGATGGCAAAGGGGACACAATAGGGAAAGGGCAAGAATCGAACGCGGTTTGTGACCCGTATTTTAGGAACCTACCCCAACATTCGCCTGGAAACGAGCAGGAAACCTAGACTTCGAGCTCGAAATGCACCACCAAGACATCAAGCAAATCTCCGGCTCGTGGTCGTTTCGAACCTTGGGGATGTTCACACCCACGACCTTCCAATCATGCGTGTCTTAGGGCATAATGCTCATCGCTACCGGTACTAATACATTTGACAGTTTACGTAGGGATAAGGAATGAAAAGGAAATCCAATTTTTATAATTGCCATTATCTGGACGGTAGCTAAGATGATCATTACCGGATTCTCTACGACACAACGTCGCAGAACTCGGCTGCAATCGGCCGATTGCAGTTTGCGGCGGCGAAAATATCGGTTTTTGAGCGTCGGTTTAACAGTTCGTTTCCACTCGGCCGCTCTGCTTGGTTTCGACCGCGCGAGGGCGGCGCGGAGCAGCTCCAGAGCGAGGGGGGAGGGGGGAGGGAGGAGGGGGGAGGGAGGAGAGGGCGGTGCGGCCCCGCGTCGCGTGCCACACAGTGGGCACAAACGTCAACGAAGTCTCTGCTTTCAATTGGAGGGCTTAGTGGAACAAGGGGCTACCCACAGTTTTCATAAAATTCAGTTATTAGCATTACTCAAAGCTTCAAATATTATTCTTGTAGTGTAATATGTTATTTAAATCCAATATGGACTTATATCCAAGTGTACTGCGATTAAAAGTTTAAAAATGTACTGAGTTATATGAGGGAAGTTGAGGCAAAACCCTCATTATCTCAGAACTACGCGAATGTGGGATTCCCCCTTGTTCTACTGAGCCCTTCAACTACGAATAACACAAAGTTCGTGTGTATTGGAGAACATATGTTATTTGGTGCATTAATGGTAACGTTTCGGTCTGCCACATTGTAACAATGTAAAATTTTCCAAAAACATATTTTACAGTACACGCAGTCTTATAATTATTATTAATAATTAAAAATAAGTGTTGGCTGACGTGCAACTGTTAATACTTCACTCTGGTATTTATTTTTTTCAGTACATGCACGTCCCACGTGTACACACCTCTTCACCATGTTTCAATTCGGTAGACATTGTAAACGCTTGTCGGGTCTTCCCGGCATGCGTTCACTTTTTGGTCAATTGATCCAAGGTGGCAACATAAGTTTTAATTCCATATTCTGTTTTTGAAAAAAATTCAAACATATTACGAACTGTGTATAGAGTATCCTACAAAATTAGGATTTGTAGTTAACTTGCAGGAGCTCATGTTGAGTCATCAGACCGACGCGTATATATTTTGAATGAAAAAATACAGAATTCTGTTGTGGCACTAGTGTTTTGTACAAACTGACAGAAAGAAAGATAGACAATCACATAGACGGGTGCACGGCCAGACTGCACAGGTAGATGCACGGCCAGACTGATGACAAAAAAACAAACCTTTTGCAATTAAGGATCCCAAAGAGGTATCAAAAGGGGCCAAAATCTCGCTCTCTGTAAAAATTAAGTAACACAAGTTATGATTTCCGTTTTAATTACACATTTTGGGCGTGATTAAAATATTCATTTTAATAGTAACAGAGAACCACTAGCAATATTTTATTCCTAAATCCAGAACGCACATTGCAACTGGTATCCTTTATTTTTGAAGTGTATAATTTATTTCATTTCGTTAATTATTGTAATTTTTATTCTTTAACGATGCTTTTGTTTTGTCATTTCATGAGATATAAACGAACTAATTGGCATAATTTTGTCTCAAATAATTGGATTTCATCAAGATGCATTACGCTACGCAGTGAAACTTGGCAAGATCAGTATTTTTATTACCTTATTAATGAAAAATGACTGGTGGTATTGAAAGTAATATTGTTTGTTGTTACGGTTTACGCTTTACGTACCCAGTGCGTCTAATAATAATGCACTTTTACGACTGATGTTTCACCACCTAACATAATTTTTGTCTAAATGTATCATGAATTCGTCTAATATAATAGCATGTACCAATTGAAAATATTTACCCGTTATTGTGACATAAAAACAGCAATTCATTATCAGTTACAAATTAAGTTGGATTTTTCTCCTTGTAATAGTTTCAGAATTTCTCTCACCTGATTGTTCAAGAAGTCAACTATAACTTTCAATTTGTAAATGTGTATCAGTTTTCAATACATATCCAAATTAACTACAAAATTCAACAGATTAAAATAACAATAAAATTGAGAATTTAAAACTTACCTTAAATTAAATGAAAATTAGAGTGAGCAAGATCAATTTTTGTTGCCTCGTGTTATCTCTATTTATCTGTTCAAAACTGAAAATATGGAGGTAAAATAAATTTAAGAAATATAGGAATATATTTTTTGCTTCAAATTTTTTGGATGCAGCATTTGTGATATATCAATTGAAATAAAAAAGACACTAGGATAATACGTTCAAAACTAATGACAATACGTTGTCAGCGTTGTTTCGTGCATGAAATCTTTCCACCCAAGTTGAGAAACCATTTTCGACAAAAATAGGCAAGTTTACCATTTGCATACAGTTGCAGTAATGTCTTTCTCATTAGATTTTTAAATGTAAAAAAGACCGTCGCTCGATTCGAAACTTAATTTAGATGTAATTAAATATAGCAATGTAATGAAATTATTAATGTGCCCAAATTTGGAAGTGATTCTCAGTACACATTCAGAGAGTCGCACTAGGAAAAAGTGTTCGATGGAGGTAATTTGCCATTTCTCACCTACGCATCCTACACACCTACGCACTAAGGTATCTAAATCCTAATTAGCCTCTGCGACTACACCTTTCGTAATACAATGTCATCACTCATCACGAACCACACCGTCAGGAGCTTTGATTTTGTTCATTATTAAGATTCGAAACAATTCCAACTTACAGAAAAAAGTTTTTGAGACTTTAACGACGACAAATATCTGATAATGAACATGGTCTTGAGAACGAAAGAGTTGGTTTAACATTTTGTAGGCCCCTTGAAAACATGGGACACCACATAATACAAATATTCAATACTCTACTTAGCATGTATATCCCTAAGGAAAATAGTACTAAACTATGGATAAATACAAAAAACGAGAGATAAGGAAAGATATGGAGAACTATAAAAGAGGCGGATAAATGATTAATAGGTCCCTTGCAATCATGTGACATCGCGTAATATAAATATTAATTCACAGCATAAGTTTTCAAATGCTGCTAATCTTGTTGGTAGTACATTCATTTTTATTCATTACGTGTAGTTGAAGGGTAGGAAGAAGGGGGGAGCTAAAGAAAATACGCTGATTCTAGTACTTCCTTATACGTTACATACGTTTTTTGACGAAAGTTCATCAAAATAAATGAAATTCGTTCCACTGATTAGTAAGTATATCCTCACGAGGTGAAAGTGAACGCTGCGAAACGAAACTGAAAACCTTGACGAACATCCTACCAAAACCCGATTAAAACCAGAATTATAGAATTCAGTAGGAAATACAATTATTCAAGTTATCGTTTCCATGTTGTTGCGGCAGGAAGTATTATTTCGAAGGACAACATGGATAAGAGCCCAAAATTTATTGCTTATTTATCCTTGAAAATAGATTTTATTACATGGGAGCGTTTTTTCTTTTTTCATAATTCAAGTAGTATATGACTTAGTGCAGGGATCACAGAATTTTGAAAATGTGTGCACAATTCACTTTTCCCCTTAGCACGTCATACGCAGTTTTTACTGTTTTTTGACGTAAAATAAATAAATAAACAAATAAATAAATAAATAAATAAATAAACCAAAAATATTTTATTACTGTCGCCATGTGCTCCTTCCTTTCGCCCACATTTCGGTCCATTGTGCGTCGTCGGTTGTATAACGGCGGCGAGGCGGAGGCGGCGGCGGCGGCGGCGGCGGCAGCTGGGGCGCGGGGATGGCCATCTTGGTTTCCATGGCGACGGCCCTCCCAGGCGCTGTCTGCGGCTCCGCACGCACCAGTCGACAGCGGCCGTGGCGCCGCGCCAGCACCCCGCCCTTCCCGGCCCCCGCCCCGCCCCCGCCCCACCCCCACTCCCCGCCACCCGGGGCAATGCTCACTTGAGCCCGCTCGCAGCCGGGCTTTGCAGACCGCACTCGCCTAAATTGCTCCTTGCTGTCAAGAACGATGGAGCTACGAAACAAATAAGTCAAAAAGGGGGCGTGGTTGATAATTGAGATGATTCGCAAAGTTCGCTGTGGAGGGCAGATTATTTTTTTATGTTAATAGCAACCCCTTCTGTGAATGTCAAATTTGCGGAGAGAAAGTGAACGGCTTACACCCAAAGATGGAACGAATGAATCAATTAGAAGTATTGCAAATAAAAATTAAGAGCGAGTTCAATTCTTCACTCTTCAGCTGAGTGAAATACAAAATTGTATGAAGAATTAGCAAGCAACAAATGAAATACTATTCGTATTTGACAATGTGTGACATAAAAAGGTCTTACTTCTTTCTTGATAGTAAATTAATATCATTCCCTTCATTAAAAGAAATAAGCTGATAAGTAGAGACAGGAACTTAGGGAAAATGCCATATTTTATTCACAGAAATTACTTAGATTTTTAAAACGAATTTCAAAAAATTACATTTTTGTGGATCCAATTGCGATTTTCTGTTTCGTCTTTTTTGCCTATTTTGGGATAAATGCATATTTAAAAAAATAAATACTTATTTTTATCTAAAGTGACGTTTTGCATTCCTTGGACTTTAAAAAATAATAAGGTTATATTAGATGTAAAAAGTCTCATTAACGGTGGTGAATCAACTATTTTCTCACACTTTATGCCATAAAGAATAGATTTCATTCATTTCTTCCTGTTAAAATATCCCAAAATTTGTCTTTTTTCAAAATTCTGATTAACTGGAATGTATAGATATTTCGAAAATTCAGAAGGGTGACAATAACTGCAAAATGAGTCCCTCTGACCTATTGTGTTTAAGATTTGCCACACTAACCTCCGTCAACGATGAGAGATCCATCTCTCAATTGAAAGATGTTTTGTCCTGCAGACAATACAATATAACCACAGAAAATTTAAGACACATTTAGTTGTTATAGGTAACCAAAACTATTTGAAAACCCAGAAAATATTGTCACAAAGTTAATTATTTTTATCCAAGCTTTTGTATTCTTTGTAATAAATCTGTTGTGAAATCCACATTTAACACTCTTGTGATTAACTGTCAGTCCAAATTCATCTGTAAAAAGAATTGATTTTATTTTGACTATTTCAGCAACTTCAAGTGCCTTTTGTCTGCATATTTTAAAGATTTATAGTGCCTAAAGTTTCGGTCTCTATTGATAAATTTCCGTAAGACACTCTCATTTTATCACGAATTTCTCAAGAATTGGATGGCAAATTTTTATTGTGAATTGTGTATCATACTTACCATATTGTAAAACACTTGCCTAAATTTCTCGCTATCAAGAAAGATTGGGGTCGAAACAAATTCGTAAAAAAGACGTAAGGTTGAGATTGAATAACGTAATGCTGAGTGCATATTATTGTTGTTTGGATTTGCTGTAACAAGTAAGTTTGGTGAATGGAGAGAAATACATCGATTTGCTCTGAAGAATGAAAACTTTTCAACATGATATATCTTTATCACATGATACATCATTTGGTATATCACTTGAAAATCGGTTAAAAAGGTGTGGATGAGTGTATTAACGATTTAGATTTTTACCCTGAATATTTAAAACAATTAAAATCATTACGGCAATTTGCAAAGAACAAATAAAACACTATTCATTCTAGAAGTGTGAGAACATGTCTGCATTATTTTTAGTAATATGAATCAACAATTTTCCCTGATATTGAAAATCGTGATTCTACTAAGCTTTGAGAGAGATTTCTTATTATTTTCACAAGTACGAAGCAATTTACGAACGCTGTCTAGACATTTCTCTTATTACATTACACCATAACAAGTTCATTCTACCCATTAGAAGTTATTGACGTCATGAAAACCCTTGATTTTTGTTTTGGGGGAAATTAAAGGGTTTTTAAAAGTGCAGTGTTCGGTTTCACAATGATTTCCAGTTTCGAATATATTATTTTCCAAGGTAATTGCTAGTTGATAATTTTGATTATTCACGTACCAGCGGAGGCCCGTGCCATACGGTATGGAGCCGAGATTGGAGAGGAAGAACGAGGGCCGAGTGAATGGGGGAGATGGACGGGCACATCAGCGTGGAAAATTATGAAGCTCCGGTCATTGACCCGTCCAGAAATGCCTGCAGCGAGCGCATCCGCTCACTGTTACTTTACGCTGTATGAGCATGTTGAAGACGGGATGTTAGTACTACTTCGTCAGGTTCTTAGAACTTCATGATTGGCGAGCTAAGCACCCAGAAAATGATAACTGTTATTTACTATTCTTCAAATAAGAAGAAACAATACATTGTTAGTTAGATTGTATTAATAAAATGTTACCGGGAGCGGTAGCTCAGTGCATCAACTGATGTCACTGCAGCGCCTCTGACCGGGAGGTCCTAGCTTCCCACTCCCCACGGCGGCAGGATTTTCGACACTAGCTTTTCAGCTAGGTCGAATTTAGTCGCTGTCAGGAGGAGAATTCTAGCGGCCGACTGCTCTGATCGGTGGTTTTCCGTGGTTTCTCCGATCAACACCAGGCGAATGCCCGAGCAGTACCCTAACAAACGGGCCACGGACCGCGCGTGATCTGTCCTTCCCCTTCCTTGTTCTATCCTCTCCCCTTACACACTCACTTACACTAACATGCACTACACTACCACATATCGCGGGAGACCGGTCGGGAGTTTAGAGCTTGTCTCGGCTAGGGCGATGCCCCGCTGGTGAGAGAGTCCTGGTTAGGGGGAAACTCCACTAGCCGATGGTAGGTCGGCGCCGGATCTCGCCATCCAGCGAGGGAAAAATCACCGCTATCTCCCGAGAGAAAAACATGCACTACACTAACGGGACTAATGACCGAAACAGTTGACGCGCCCGGAAACACGAAAAAAACAATCAATCAATAGAATGTTATGGTACTATAATACACCCCCAAAATATATGTTTAATACTTAATCTGTAAGTTTTAAAATTATAAACACCTATTTATTGATTGACCGCAACCTCAATTTAATTGTTGTTAGAAAAATATGTCAAAGCATGTTTTTACTTGTATTAGAACATGCAATAAAATTGAAGTACATTTACCTTTGAGATGAGCAGAGCAAGTGAGTAGAGCAACCCTCCTTTCTTCTAGGCTTCCCCCAAAATATTTTTTCATGTTTAACTTAGAAAACGAAATTCAATGCGTGAGGGACTTTTAGAATAAAGTTCTCAACCAGCAGTATGCGACATGACATGAACAAGTTTCATATTCTGTATAGTGGTAAGTAAAAAAAAAAAAGAAAGTTACGATACAGAAATTGTCCTTTTATGAAATAAAATTAGGAAAGCGTAAATTCGTTATACACAATAGAGTGCACATTACGTTACTCTGTCTGCAACACATCGAAATGATCTGATTTAACTAACGAAACCGTCAAAACGAGCGTTACCCTGAATGCGAGCAATTCCGTTAAACATCATTGACGTGCTCCAGGAAACACGTGCAGCGTTCGTCGGGGATTCTAGCGCCCCGCGCGTTGGGACGTCAGTGCAATGCAAAGATAGGGGGACCCCGTGGTTCCCTCCCGGTCGCAGACATTTTCCGTCGCCTCCGCCCCGCAGTAATATCCAGATGAGCTCCGCCCGTGGCGAGGGTGTGTGCGAGGAGGGGGAGAGGCCAGGGGCGCGCGAGGCTAAGCGGGGGGATTGGAGGGGAGGGCGGGTGAAGAAGTTGGACAGGACGGGAAGGGACAGGGTGAGCGGGGAGAGGGAAGGTACGGGGGAATGAGCGGCAACGAGAAGATGTAGAGCGGGGAAGGGTGAGCAGAGCGGGTGGAGGAGGGCGGGGCGACGCGGAGCGGGGTGAGGAGCCTGGAATTGCGCGGGGCGGGCGGGGTGGGGAGGGGTTGTGCGGGGCTGTGGAGGGGAGGGGCGGGGATGTGGAGGGGTGGGGCGGGGCTGTGGAGGATTGGGGCGAGGCTGTGAAGGGCAAGGCGGGATGCAGCGAAGCAGGGTGGGGTGGATGGGGCGGAGTTGATTGGGTTGGTGAATGGAGAGCTGGGAGCGTGGCGAGGTAGCGCAGGCCAGGACTTGGTAGAGCGGGAGGCGAGACGTATTGGAGCGGGTGATGTGAGAGCCGGGCGGTGAGAGGACGAGCAAGGCGGGGTGGGACTGAGAAAGTCAGAGCGGTGTTGGGTTTGTTGGTGAATGGAGTGCTGGGTGGAGCGGGGTAGCGCAGGCCAGGACGGGATGCGGAGTAGCAGAGCGGCTGAAGAGTGAACGGGGCAGAGAGGGGAAGAGCAGGTTGGGGTGGGGCTGAAGCCCGCAGAACGTAATGGGGCGGAGTAGGGTGGGTTGGAGAACGAAGGGGTGGGCGGAGTAGCGCAGGTCAGGACTTGGTAGAGCGGGGCGGGGCGTAGCGGAGCGGGTGAAGAGTGAGCGGGGCAGAGAGAGGAAGAGCAGGGTGGGGTGGGGCTGAGGACAGGTTGGAATGGGACGGCAGCCCAGGCCAAAACTGTAGAGCGGGGCGCGGCGGGACGAAGCGGAGCGGGTGAAGGGAGAGCGGGGCGAGGAGACAAGCAGGGTGGGTCAGGGCAGAGGTGGGCGGAGCGAGCTGCCCAGCGGATGGCGTGCAACGTGAGAGCGGGGAGCGCGGGGAGCGCGGGGAGCGCGGGGAGCGCGGGGAGCGCGGGGAGCGCGGGGAGAGCGGGGAGAGCGGGGAGAGCGGGGAGAGCGGGGAGAGCGGGGAGAGCGGGGAGAGCGGGGAGAGCGGGGAGAGCGGGGAGAGCGGGGAGAGCGGGGAGAGCGGGGAGAGCGGGGAGAGCGGGGAGAGCGGGGAGAGCGGGGAGAGCGGGGAGCGCGGGGAGCGCGGGGAGAGCGGGGAGCGCGGGGAGCGCGGGGAGAGCGGGGAGCGCGGGGAGCGCGGGCAACAGCGGGGGCGACGGAGGGGTGTGGCCGAGGGCAACGCGACAGCCTCCATGAGTCACCCTCCCCGATTCTGCAGACGCCGCGGCGCGGCGCAGCTCGGCGAGGAGCGGCGCCCGGCTGCGGGGGCGTGGCGGGGGCGGGGCGAGGCGAGATCGACGCGCTCCCTTCGGCCGCCGCGCGCGCACCCTTCGCATGGCTCGGCCCTTTCCGGGTGCCCCCCCTCCCTCCCCGAGGGGACGCACAGTGGGGACAAGCCCTTCATTTCCAACACGGTGTTAATTAAAGTGAAGCAAACCTTTTCCGAACACACAATACATTAGCTTTAAGGCGAGCGGAATATCACAGAAAAATTACTTTCAATGGCTCATTTAATTTTTTGTTGTCAGCATGGATGTGCAGTACAATATATAACAGAATAAATTATAATTTGGACATATGAATGAACGTTTTCAAATCTAAAAATAAATCAGAATCGGAATAACAAATTAAAAGGTCGATAAACATCGTCTGAGGGATATTGAACTAAAATGTCAATTTTGACAGAAGAACGACGTGCTCAGTATCGTTTCCTAGTGGAACATTTGGATGTGCTCCGATATTACAGAAATGCTGAATACCTAGTTTAAAGAGAAATGAATGTTATGGAGGAGGTTGGCGCCCGAGGCAGTGCGCGCCGGGGGGCGTGGCCGGGGGGCCGGAGGGGGCGAGCGCGAGGGGCGAGGGTCCGCCGCCGCCGGCCGGGAAGGTGCTGTGCAGAGCGAAGCGGAACGGCACGCGTGCCGCGGTGGGGGGGAGGGGAAGCGTGGACTGGAACGTGGCGGGGCGGCACGAGGAGGAGCGAGATGGAATGGAAGAAGGAAGGTTGAACGGGGGGGGGGACGGAGCAAAACGGAACGCGCGGCGTAGCGGGTTGGAGACAGTGAGGGACGGAGCGTGGTGTCGCGAGATGGAGAGGATCGGGGCGAGGAGGGGAGCGGCGCAGAGTTGAGCGGAGCGGGGCAGGGCGATATGGTGGAATGTGGCGAGGCGGAATGGGGTGGAGCGTGGGGGAATGGAACAGGCATGCCAGAGCGGAGCGGGGCGGGTAGGAGAGGGTGAGGGACGGGGCGAGGCGTCGCGGGATGGGGAGGATTGGGGAGAGGAGGGGAAGGCAGGGGAGAGGGGCAGAGCGAGTCAGGATAGGGACGAGCGGGGTGGAACGTGGCGGGGCGGCGCGAGGAGGGGTCGGAGCGAGGCGGAATGGAAGAGGCGTGGCAACGCGGGAATGGAGAGGAGGTGTAATGAAGGAGCGTGGCCGAGGCGTGAGGGAGGGTGGGAGAGGGGAGGGACGGTGGCGAAGCGACGCAGGATGGGGAGGATTGGGGTGATACAAGGCGGGGTGGCGCGAGGAGAGGCGGGGCGAAATGAAAGAGGCATGGCTGGGCGGCAAAGGGGGAGCGGGGTAAAATGGCATGGCAGGGCGGGAAGAGGGGGGTCGAAACGGAACGCACGGCAGGGTGGGTAGGAGGGGACGAGGTTTATGATTTTATTCCTTGGTTGCAATTACAACACGCGTAGAATGGGGCGGGTCGGCTGGGCCCGGAGCCTCCTGCGGGGCCAACGACACAATCAGACGCCTTTTCTTTCTCCAAATAAAATCCAGAAACTTGTTTTCCCCAATGCTTGGTCAACAAGAGAAATTATTATTGCTGGTTTTGCATGAATGGTTTTACAAGGTTTAGAAAATTATGCTATTCACGAATGTTACAAAAAAATGTGACTGAAGTTCTCGAGACATTTCATGTGAATGAAAGAGGAGATAAATGCAATGCATTGAATGACTACGAGTATCTTTACATAAATCCAACGTCTTAACTTTGTCCAAAAATGTTGTAAACTATTTTTTAAGCAATTAACTGTTAATTAATTACTCCTCTATTAGAACAAAACCTCTCCAAGAATTTTCTTTATCCTATGGATACCGAACACTGAATATGAAACTTGTTCCGGGGGCGAGAAATTCATTTCAATCTCCACGCTTCTGTGCCATGACTACGATGTTGATGATGAAGGTTTTCTTCATCTCTAGAAAGTATCAATTCTATTCACCATAATAGCATGAGGAAATAAAAATGGAATGCTTCAAATTTTGGGTGGACAACAGAAACCATTCAGGTAGTTCGCAGTGAAAAACAAGTCATGGCAAATGACTACGTATCGAGAACTTTAACAACGCTTGGCCCGTGAACAGTACTCGTATAACGTGAAGGATCATCATAATATCGTACATCGTATTAGAAGTACCTGGAGAACATGTACGTCGACCACTAAACGCTTCACAAGCGAATTACGAAATAATGTGCGCACTGAATCGTCCGGACTACTTAAAGCCATGTTCGGCGCCAGCTCTCGGCTGAGGCAAACATTACCGCCGGCTGCACAAGTACATTCATCCATTTGAGGTTATTGACTTTCTGTTAGAACCGTGCCATCTATCCTTTCTATGCCTTTTCTCGTGACACTTTTCTTCACAGTTGAGCGTGTACGCATTTCTCGTGGGTAATACTACTAGTGGGTTTAAGATAATCGGTAAACTCAATGGCAACGTAGCTGAGAATGAATTTATCTCCAAATCTCAAAAATACAATTGGAATTCATTAAGGCTATTACTTGAATAACGTGTGGTTTATAAAGAAGACAAAATTTGACTCATTAAAGTTTTCAGTCGTAAATCGACAATAGTTTTGTTCTATTGTTTGTTTAATTATTGGATTTCACTACCCAATAAATATATTTTACACGGACATAATATAGATTTTACATGTAAGTCCACAGTTGACATTTACAGTCAGTCATTACAACTCTCAGCCAGGGTGCGAGAGAAAGACAAATTAAATGATAAAACAAAGCGAAAATTTTGAAGAATGAATACGATAATCATTCGGGGGCTTCGGTGGTAAGGTTTGTTGGAGTATTGAGCCTCGCTAGTTTGGGGGTTCCAACTCGGAGGAAGCTGTGTTTTTTAAGGGCAAAAAAAATCATTTTACGCCTTTCTTCGGAGGGGAAGTGAGCCGGATGTCCCATGTTGTAGATTTACTACATGTAAAAGATACTCAAGGCTAAAGGAAGACTCTGAACTAAATTCAAATCGCCTTTTTAGTCGCCCGATTGATACCTTCTTTCTCTGATAGATGGTGAGAGGAGTGTAGCGAAATTCGCGTAGTCAGACGGAAGAGCGGGCCTGACGGTCTGAAACTCTCCACCTAAAATATGAATTAAACATGCTCGTAGGAATTATTTATCGTCATTGATCACTACCTCATGTGTAATACAGTCGACGAAAACCTGTCCCTAAACCGACGCACGATATGCTGACCTATCTATTACAAACATGGAAATTCCAAGAGACTAGAAAAAACAACATTGACGTCTTCCTTTTGTCTCGGTCTTTACTCCTTAAGTATTTTGACCTGGTATCCGCGGTAGCTGAAGTCGGGTGGTTTTTGTAGATCATTAAGGATGGGTATTATGAAGACGGAGTATTAGCCCATCTCACCCAGCCGTAAGAATGTGTTCACTTTGGGACAGGAAGGAACGAAAGTGATCTGGGAATCACTGTTTAAGTACCGATTCCAACTTCCTTCTCCAATTGATCGGAAGAAACCACTGAAACCGACGATCGGAGCAGCTGCCCTCTAAGAGTTCTACTCCACTGTTGCGACGTTTGACTCACCTACTTATTCAGCTGGTGAACAAAATGACGCCACTGTCAAGAGCACAATATAATAACACATAATTACCATGACATTAACAATATTCAATTTTTATAGACACACACAGGGAATAAGAGTTACCTACTTCTATGTTATGTTGACGTGTCGAAGATAATCACTTTGATAATGAACGTGTGATGGGATATTTCATATAATCAAGTTAACATGTGACAATTGCATCTAATTGCTTTTGGGTTCGGCAGGTTTACATCTCATCTTTGACTGCGTGAATTGATTGATTGTTTAGTGATTCCGGGTGATTCACTTGCAAAGGTCATTACTCCCGCAAGTGTAGTGATTTTTTTTCCGTCGGGATGTGGCAGTAATCTTCTCCTCTGGGTGGTGATTTCCGGCGCTGACCTACTTGCCGTCTACCGGGGGGTTTGTTTCCTACCAGCGGGGCACCGCGCGCGCTAGCCAGGATAAGCTCTAAGCTCCCGACTGGTCTCCCGGCTTGTGTTAGTGTGATGCATGTAAATGTAAGAAACGGGTGAGTGATAGGAAAAAGAAGAGGAAGGAAAGATCGCTCGCGATCCGTGGCCCGTTTGTTAGGGTACTGCTCCAGCATTCCCCTGGTATAGATCGGAGAAACCACGAAAAAATACCGATCAGAGCAACCGGCCGCTAGAATTCTTCTCCAGACAGCGATTGAATTCGACCTACCCATCTAGCTTGTGTCGAAAATCCTGCCACCGTCAGGGTTTCGAACCTAGGACTTCCCGGTCAGGGGCACTGCTGTTGGTGCCCTGAGCCTACTCTCTCGGTGATTGCGTCAAAATTTGACTTGCAGAACATTAGTGCATAAGAAGTTGTGGAACAAGCAGACGTAATGTCATTTGTGAAATTTCGTTATTTAAAATTTCTCACTACATGTTTATTGGCAAAAAGTAATCATCTTCGATGCCTCTACATAACCTAGCAGTTTGTAACTTTACTCTAAGAGAGCCTGAATTCTGAATAGAAGCTGAACTCCAAGAAAACAGAATAACTAGAATTTTACAAAGAATATGAAGGATAAATAGCAATACTCAAAGAAAATCCTAAGACTAAACTATTATCCTTAAGTGAATATCAAGCTTGAGATAATCTCGGTCTCAATGAAGGCCTTGCTATTATCTGCGACTTTTGGCGACGGGTAACAACGATTAGAGGTTGTATGTTTTTGGCCATTCCTGCGAACGTTGGATTCATGCCAAGCGAGCAAGAAAACGGATCAGCATACGACCTTATCTGCCTTCCTCCTCGCCTTAGGTAGAAGTGAAATAGTATCGCATGAATTGTCGAAAAATTTGAGAGTTTGGAAATGCAGTAATAATGTCCGGATATTTTGAAGAATGCAGAATGTAGATGAAAAAAACAGTTGTTAGTTGTATCAAAAATAATAATTAACATCCGAATATAGACATTGTTAGAAACGTCCAAAGACGGATTTAAATTTACTTTTAAAATAAGGTATTTTCACTACTACATGTTTTGTTTAATTTTTTTCCTCGGATAGAACAAATGAACTCAAAATATGGTGTTATTTTCATTGAACTTTCTGAATTTTCGAAAATTACTTAACTTAAAAATAATGTGAGAAAGTACCCATATAGCCCCACTAGTTCAACGACCAATTTTAATGTGTTAAAATAGTTGAAAAAATGAAATTCATTAAAATAGAATTAAATGCGTTAGAATGGAATGAGTACGTAGATTATTTTTTCATCTTTCAACTATTAATAGTTAAATTGTTGGGAAGGGATTGTGAAACTCAGGGAAGCGTGCGCAGATGATTTTCTCCACCATACGTCACATACAGTTTTTTACTGTTTTTGACTAAATAAATATCTAAATAGACTGCGGAACATGGAAGTAATGCACAAGGGAAGATTTCACCAATATATGTAATGGTGCTGCAAAATCAGGGCACTCCGCACGCAAGCGAACTTCAGCGCACCCACGCCAGCATGCGGTTGTATTGCACCCAGCGCCAAAGTTGTGATGACGGAGTGAGCAACAGAAGAAATGGAGCTACTCCGTTTGCGCGACACATCCCGAACAAAGCGTAAATTAAATTTCACACTCTGATAACGAGGCCGGAAGGCGACCGCGCCAGTCATCTGTTTCAGCCGCGAAGCGATCGAGGGCCCGAGCCGAAGCACGTGCCGCGAGCTGCCTTCCGATTTGGGGCGACGCTCTGGCGCCGGCGCGGCGCGACGCGGCGCGGCGGAGGTCGGGGACCGGGCGTCGATCCCCGGCGTCTCGCCTAGCGCTTCAGGCCACGTCGGAAGATACCTGAGCTCCGCCCCGGGGTTCGCTGTTTACTGCCGGCCGCGCCCTCTCGATCCATAACAGGCTCTGCGCGGTTATTATCCGGCGGACGCGTTGCACTGGGCCGATAGAAGCAAAAATACGAAGAAGAAATACGTATGCATCAAGGCCGTTTTAAGGGTTATAATGACCGAGCGGTAATAATTAGTTCGAGGGTCTTTGACTCGATACTCTAATCAGACACATTCCATGCAGAATTGGTTCAAAACGTTTGAGGGCAATTTTGAAATTCTTGTTCCGCTGAACCCTTTATGCGCACGATGGTCTTGTGAGTCAATCAGTTGCATTGCATCTCTCTTCAAGAGGGTAAACAGAACCCTTGAAATAAGACTGATATTGAAAATATCTATATTTAAATTTTATTTCTCGCCCATACTTCATAACAAGAGAAAGTATTGTAATCGTGCGACTGAAAACGGCGAATTTTCAGCCGAAAACTTTTTTCCCTTTCTTCTCCATATCATTGTTGCCCTTAAAACAACTCGTTCAGCAAAAGTATGTGTTATGAATCTATTGAACTCAATGCTCCCGCAACAGCGTATACACAAGGAAATGTCTGCGATCGTTGGCAACGCCCATAAAAATCAACTTCAGCTGAATTGCCACTCACCAAACAACGCTGTCTGTTGGTCTCCCTCTTGAGGTAATTTAAATTCAAACACAAAAAGCAAATATATTATTCGTGAACTTATACAATCAGAATCAATCGGCAAATGTTTCCCTCTCACTTCCGCGGATATCTTGCTCCTTACTTGAGAACCACCGATTAATTCGCTAAAGTACGAGTACCTTCACCAAGGTTTCGCCAATATCCTGAAGTCGCTACTGACTGGGGGTTAAAACCAGAATGCCACGTTAATATTTCCGTCCTACATTCAGGCGTCCATTCTCCAGGGAACTCGATCCAGTCCTCCTCGACAAATTCGCGTCCATAGTAAGCGACGCTACATCTCTCAATTGTTATTTCCTACGAGTTCATACAACTCGCACCAATTTTATATTTTCATTTCGTAACAGCACGGCAGGTTGAATGACACCAATAACACGGTGATCATTGTAAGTCATTCATATCCAGTCACTTGAATAAGAACTAGTGGTGCTAAAACACCACACTCCCCCCCCATGTTTTCACGCAAAATTACGAGAAAAGTGCTGAAATTAAAAAAAAATTACATTAACTTATTTGAAAATTTATTTTTAAGGAACATATTTAATTATGGGGAAAATGTCTATCAAAATATTTTAGTTAGAAGACTCCGAAAAAATGTTGAACATTAGCAATTTTCGAAAAATCAGAGTTTTCAACGAATATGAAACCGACACCTCTCTTTTATACGTCCTTAACACTATCAAATAACAAAATGTAATAAAAAACGATGGAGCCATTTTTTTTAAATTTGGAAAATGTCCTGGGAGTTTTACGTAAAGTACCCCCAAAATTGAAATATCGGTTTAAAATTCAAAGGGCCGCGATATCAACCAGATAGATTGGGGAATATCAATTTTAGAGAAAATAGGCCGGTTTAGGCGCTATCGTAGTTCACAGATGGACAGACGTTTTGCCGTCATTCCAGTTTTCGGTATCGAGAACGCACAAAACATGGATTCTGGCTACAAGACTTGTTAGAGGATGTTGTTCTCAATTTAGCACCTGGATTTATCCAATTTTTCGTTACCATGGCCCTGTATTAAGAGTTTTTCTGCAGAATAATCGCGTTTCTTTCGCATTACACAACTTTCTATTCACATTGTAGGAAGCAAGTAAAAAGTAAATGAATGGACTGCGCACATACTTCAGTTCTCGTGCGATGGGCCGAGTGCGCTTTTGGCGCACTGCGCACGATGCGACTGTCTGCGGGGGCGTCCCCCTCGCGCGCGCGTTACCTCGCCTGCGCCTTGCGGGCGCGCGCAAGAAGCGAAGCAAGAAGCGGCTGCGCTGCGGGGGGTGGGGGTGGGGGTGGGAGTGGGCGTGGCGGCGCGTGGCGGGGTGCGCTCCGACGGTGGAGGCGCTCTGGAGGGATTGGCAGAGCAGGGGCGGCCGGTGAATGAATGAATGAATGAATGAACGAATACGTGCCTTATTTTACGTGGCGAGACTCAGGCCATGACGCCTGCTCTTCCGTCTGACTACTAGAGCAGAAAGAAGGTATTATTTGGGCGACGAAACAGGCAATTTGAATTTGGCTCAGAGGAACTTGAGGATCTTTTGCATGCAGTAAATCTACTAATATGGGACAGCCGACTTTACTTCCCCTCCGAAGGAAGGCGTACGAAGGATGTTATCGCCCTTAAAAATCCACGGCTTCGATCGGGTTTGAAGCCGCGAACTTGGGTATAACAGCCCGATACGCTACATATACCTTTACACCATCGCCGCCGCACGTGGGTGGTCGTTGGAGAAGCTGTGCGTTGTACCTATAGGGGTGCGCAACCTAAAACGATAGGTGGGGTACTACATTTCTACGCACTGTTTTCCATTCAACTTTTTTATTTGCTTCTCTGGTAGGATTTTCGATACTAGATAGATAGCTATGTCTGGAGGAGAATTGTCTATGTCTGAAGATTTTTATACGTAATACGCTGTGAGGACGAGAAGTCTAGCGGCCCGCTGCTTTGATTGGTACTGTTCCGTGGTTTTTTCGATCATTAGCAGGCAAATGCCGGAGCAGTACACTAACAAACGGGCTATGGACCGTGCACTCCTTACTCTTCCACGTCCAATCCTTTCCCCTTACACACACACTAACATGCAATACATTACCACACATGTCGGGGGACCAGTCGGGATCTTGGAGTTTTTCCTGGTAGGAGCGGTGCCCCGATGGTGGGAGATACTTGGTCGGGGAAAGACCTCTAGCTCACGTGCAGGTTGGCGTCGGATGTGACAATTCAGCGGGGAAAGTTTGTAATGGGATCTGCAATCTGAACTGTCGGTCGAATTCCCATTCATTTTTCGAACGCTGTATTTCCCAAGTTACGTAGGCGCCTCGAGATGTGCAGTGGTGCTTGACGTGCGTGATTCGTAGGGCGCCATGCTGAGCAAGGAGAAGAGGGTACTTGTAGAATAGAGTTGATAACTGTTAGTCTACTGGCATCATATTGCGCTCGTATTTTATTGTCAATAATATGTCCTAATAGATAATGAAATGGAGAATTATTTAATGTTCAACTATAAAATAAAATGACAATTCAACAACAACGAATCAATTCAGTTGACTAACAATAAACAAGCACGCGAGCGAGCGAATAATTAATAAATTCACTTGTATAACTTGCAAGTCATTTACTTGATTTCAGATGTCACTAATTTGAAATTTGCATTGATTGGTTTTAAGTTCAATTTCAATACGTCGATTTTATGAGTCTTGACCGAAAATCCGTACTAATTGTACCAAAAACAGCAACTGCTAAGAATAAACGAAGCACTGAACAGCGCTTATGTAGTTGAGGTGGTACGGCGTTGATAAGATTGGTGATTGAAGTTGACGTGACTGGTAGAGGGGTTGCTGAAGTCTAGGCTTTTGGGTTGTAGAGGTGATGGCAGAAGTATAAATTTAACCCTCGCAGTGAAGAAAGAGCACGTGCACGTAAGGGGAAGGGAGATGAGGAACTTTGGCGGAAGGAGATGATTTGCACGGAATATGTAATGAACTTCAGGCCAAAAACTCCCCGGCCCCACGAGTGTACCCTGCGTTTTGCGCCGGGGCGATCCAGCAGTTTCTGCCCACTTGGAGACTGCTCCAAGCCCTGCGTCACTAAGGCAGTTCGAATGTCGTTGAAAACATCCACCTTAGTAGAATATCAAAGTTTACAAAGTAATGTTGCTTTGGCACTGCGTCCTTTAGAATGCCTTTGCTGCAATACTAAGCATATCCGACGCGTTGAGTTGGATGATTGAGCGGATGATAAGGAGATGGAATAATAGAGTGGGACAGGACGGTTGTGCTAAGGCAGGAGAATAATGAACGTGGGGCATTGCAGAAAAGGAGAAATTGAAGTAGTTTCTGAACTATACAGAATGTAAATAGGATGTAGTGAGAGACTTCAAAGGTAAGGTTGTGCAACAAAATTGGAAGAAGGAGGTTATTCATGTTAAAAAGAAAAACTAAAGAATACGCAGAAGATAGGTATTTCGGATAAGTTAGTAACATGATGAGAAGCAGAAACTAAGATCGGCGAAGTCGCAGAGCAGTGAGATATACCAATGTATTGGCGTAAGGTAAGAATGAAGATGAGTTTTGATAGTGAAGGAACACTAGGATAGTCATGCTTGTTCCGAGAGAATGAGTGACAGAAACATACGAAAAAAAGAGAAAAGAGAGCTTTAATACATCTTTATTATTTACTAAAACTTAACAATAGTTTGTTTGAAAATTTGAAAATAAAGAATTAGTAGTTTAAAAATGAAATCTATTAGTCTGAACACTACATGACACCTATTCGTACTACTCGTAAATGAAATAGCTGTGTTGCTAATTTATAATGCGTGGAGAAAACTATGCAGCCTCCTGCCATGTGAAAAGTGTCTATGGTTGCGTTAGATACGCAGAAACTCGCGAAAAATCTAAAAAGAACAAGTCTAGAGTTCTCGATTAAAAAATATAAATCCTTTTTGTGTTAATCCGCGTGTTGTGATACGACGCCTACCAACTGATTCCATACACTCAAAGCGTCACTGATTATGTCACAACTGACGTCATGCGACAGCAAGGGTGTAAGGAAGAGGCTGCCCATCATTACATATTTGCTATTTGATATTCTGAATATGTAAAAAACTGTTGGACTGTCTATCTGCATGCATTATAGTACGTTGTTGCAGTATTTCTGAAGTTTGTTTATGTTTAATTGTTTAATTTGTAGCAGTGTCATTCAAGAGTGTTTTATTTGTTTTTCTTTAGAAGTATAAGTGACACTCTTTGGAAAACCAATTTTTGTGGATTTGTTCCAGACAACAGATAGACAACAGACCATTAGTATTTACTACTATACACTACTTTTAAACATGGCTGAGAAAGGTGCCATTAAGCTGACTCAAACGCAGCTCTGGGTCGACTTCTGTTTGACCCTTTCAACAGAGGTATAGTTCGCAAGTAGGCAAGTGCATTGAGAGGACGGAACGATGAATGAAAGATACTGATAGAAGACGGAGAGAAAGAAGGGTGGGCGGTGCCAAATGGGCACTGGCGGCAACAAGTGAGAACACGACTTGCACGTGACGTATTATGACGTGGCGGGTTATGTTGGGTGAGTGGCGTGAACGTGGCGGAGAGCGGAGGCACAGGACGAGACAGCGAATGGAGCGACGAAGTTTCAGAAGGGGAAGCGACGCGAGGTTAGGTGGGAACACGGCGGCGTGGTGGTGGAGACGCGGGGCGAGGCAGCTCGTTAACGGAGTGGAGACGCGTCGCATATGGTGGCATGTCCTGCCGGGGAGCGTGTTGCGCTGGAAAACATGAATTGGCGGGGAGTGAGCCGAGGCGCGATGGGTGCCATGATGGAGAACAAGTAGCGGCGGGGAGATTGTCGTGGTAGTTCAGCGTGTAGTGGAGGGTAGCGAGTCGCAGCTAGGGATGTGGCATCGATGTAGATGATTTCAAAACGTCGATGTTTTTAGAGCAACATGAATGTTTTAAACATCGATATATTAAAGTCGATCTTTTTATATCGATGTTTTGTTGCTCGATGTTTTTACGTTTTCGATGTTTTCTTTGTGAATGAAAAATTTCCATAATTACAATTTTGAAAAAGTTATGACATAAAATAATAAGTGGTGTTACCCCTGTTAGTTTGTGTGTTCGAACCAAATGAACGCATTACTACATTCATTGAGCAGACGATCTCTCGCCTGAGACGACTCCGAAGACCCCCTAGTATTTCCTTCGTCTTTCCTCTTTTAAAACATCGATGACGTTTGGTCGATGTATTGTCATGTACTTAATTATTATGTTTGGAAACATGAAATTTTTATTGTAGATGTCCATATTTACTAGTCGCAACCGGGAGTGTGAGCGTATCGCGGAGGTCGGAGTAACGTATTGGGAGCGTGTTGAGTGGCAGCAGTAGTGGCACGGCGGGTAGCGCGTCGCGGTTGCAGGCGAGGAGGGCGTGGAAGGCGTGGAGGGCGTGGGGGTGAGGAGGGCGTAGGAGGCGTGGGGGTGTGGAGGGTTTGGGGGTGTGGAGGGCGTGGAGGGTGTGGGGGGCGTGGAGGGCGTGGAGGGTGTGTGGGGCGTGGAGGGCGTGGAGGGCGTGGAGGGCGTGGAGGGCGTGGAGGGCGTGGAAGAGCGTGGAGGCGTGGAAGCGTGGGGGGCGTGGGGGTGTGGAAGGCGTAGGAGGCGTGGGTGCGTGGGGGCGTGGAAGCGTGGAGGGCGGATAGGGGTGTGGAGGGCGTGGGAGGCGTGGGTGCGTAGGGGCGTGGAGGTGTGGGTGGCGTGGAGGGCGTGGAGGGCGTGGAGGGGCGTGGAGGGTTGGGGTGTGGAGGGCGTGGAGGGTGTGTGGGGGCGTGGGGGTGGAGGGCGTGGAGGGTGTAAGGGGGCGTGGAGGGCGTGGAGGACGGTGGAGGAGAGAGGGCTGGAGGGCGCGTGAGGGCATGTGGAGGCACATCGGTGCATCCACAATTAATTGGGAACATCGCATTGGCGGCGTACTTGGAATTCTATGATTTATAACAATTCCTTGGCGCTAATTAACGGCAAAGGGCATGCATTTTAAACGTCCCGCGTGGATTTATAATATTTTTTCGGTAAAAAACCGCATGCTGGCTTCCAGAGAGAAAGGCAAAGACGTCTTTCGTATAAAACGCTTTGGAAGGACAAACTGCATTGAAAAGTTTGAACTGCTTTCATAGACGCTCGCGAGATTGCGCCAACTACTGGGAACTCGCATTGTTTCGCACTTCTGAGAAACAAATGCGTTTCTTAATATGACGCCACCAGAGTCAATTGGAGAATTTTTAAGCCGAGCGTTTTCACAAAAGATTGCCTCGTCAGTAAAAAGGCTTTGTAATTCACTTCTTGGCTGCATTGAAAAACTAGATTTTTCACTGTTGGTAGTGAGGGCTATCTTACAACCGTGCAGATTCTGTGCACAGAGGCGTTTTGGCGTGGAAACACGCCTGAAATTGTGTTACATCCGAATTTCGACAGAAAACAATCTTCTGATCGCCTAACACAATGTAACATTGACAAACTTTTCAATATTCAATAATTCTTACGCTGAGGTAAACTCATAGTTCTTAAATAATTGTCTTCCAGAATTGTAACCTGTGCCAAACAAGGAAACTGTGGCAAGGCTGGTAGGTAACCCAATTCATCTTCTGTGGATCTTCCAAAACTCTGACGAAGCTATTTTGCAGTCTCAACGGAGGGCGAGGAGCGCGTGGAGGACGTGGATGACGTGGAGGGAATGAAGGGCGTGGAAGGTGTGGAGAGTGTGGAGGGCATGAAGGGCGTGGAGGACGTGGAGAGCGCGAAGGGCGTGGACGGTACGGAGGGCATTTGGGGCATGGAAGGCGTGGAGGTCGTGGAAGGGGACCTGGTAGTTCAGTGTTCAGCGAGGGTAGCGTCTCGCAACTGGGAGCGTGTCGCTAAGGTGAGCGCGATGTGGTGAAGAGCGTGTTGTTGCCGGCAATAGTGCCGCGTCGGGTAAAGTGTCGCGGCGTGGAGGAGGGCGAGGAGGGCGAGGAGGGCGAGGAGGGCGAGGAGGGCGAGGAGGGCGAGGAGGGCGAGGAGGGCGAGGAGGGCGAGGAGGGCGAGGAGGGCGAGGAGCGCGAGGAGGGCGAGGAGGGCGAGGAGGGCGAGGAGGGCGAGGAGGGCGAGGAGGGCGAGGAGGGCGAGGAGGGCGAGGAGGGCGAGGAGGGCGAGGAGGGCGAGGAGGGCGAGGAGGGCGAGGAGGGCGAGGAGGGCGAGGAGGGCGAGGAGGGCGAGGAGGGGAGGAGGAGGGCGAGGAGGGCGAGGAGGGCGAGGAGGGCGAGGAGGGCGAGGAGGGCGAGGAGGGCGAGGAGGGCGAGGAGGGCGTAGAGGGCGTAGAGGGCGAGGAGTACGTAGAGGGCATGGAGAGGGAGGAAGGCGAGGAGGGAGTGGAGGGTGAGGAGGCCATGGTGGGCGTGGAAGGCGTGGAGTGCGTGGAATGGGACCTGGTAGTTCAGTGTGCAGCGGCGGTGAGCGTCTCGCAACTGGGAGCGTGTCGCGGAGGTGAGCGCAACGTGGTGGGGAGCGTGTTGTAGCCGGCAGTGGTACCGCGTCGGGCAAAGTGTCGCGGCAGGGAGGGTGACGTTGCGGCGTGGAGGGCGTGGAAGGGGGCGTGGTGGAGAGGCCTGTTGTAGTGCGGCGAGGGGGGCGTGAGCGCAGGGCCCGGGGCGCGCAGGAAAGCGGAACTCGGGGCGCGGTTCGCCAGCGCGCGGTGCGGCGTGGCGCGGGCGCGGCGGGGGCGCGGCGGGGGCAGCGGGGAGGGGCGGGGCGAAGCTCAGCGTCGGCTCCCGTTTGCGGCGCCCTGCTGCATAAATCTCCGGGCGCCGCCGCCGCCGCAGATAAGTGCCATTGTGAGGCGAAGAAACGCGCCCGCACCCGGGGCTGAGCGCCCAACGCTACCTCGCCCTGCCCCGCCCCGCCCCCGTGCCCTCCCTGCCCCTCCCCGCTCCGCGCCCCCGCCGCAGAGGGCGCCACTCGCGGACAGGCGTTTCCGCCCCTTGTTCCGACACTTCCGCCTGCCTCGCTGCACCCTATCACAGCGCGCCCGCAGCCGGGGAGGGGCTACTTTATTTTTAGCTATACAAACTGCAATGTGCTTTTCCGTCCCCTGCCTTCGAAAGAGGTGTACCAAGAAATGTAATTCCGTAATTATTTTTTTAAAAAATGTTCTAAAGGCTTAGCGAGCCAAACTGATATTCCTGTAGCCTTACATTTATGACTATGAGGATGAAAGGAAACTTTGAAAGAAGATTAAAATTAAGCTCATCGTACGATTATTTTTGTTTTGCTTTTCCATGATAATGATTTTGGTTAGTTGAAATCTGTAATTACTAATGTTTAAAGTTGCATAAGAAAGTGCATAATAGTTTGTGGGTGCACTGACCTGACGTTTGCCCTCGCAATTTCCTGGAAAATTGTATCTACTGTATTCACGTCAACAAATTTACTACATTCACCTATTCAGTAGTAGTCTAAACTGTCAGCCTCAAATGTTTTTTTTTCTTTAGCAACATTGCTCTCTTTGTAATTGTCGCGGCGGGGCAAAGAGATCTTTTATCCGTTATCACACTACCACCACGTGTCTTTCATGTTCATCACCACGGGAATGACATAGCAACGTCAGTCACATTAATTAGCTACTTACGTCACCCCATAGGTGAGGAACCGAGAGAGGTGACTCAGGGCATCAACAAATGTCACTGCACCTCTGACTGGGCCTCTGATCGGGGGTTTCGTAGGTTCGAGACCCGATGAGGGCAAGCTTCTCGACACTAGTTAGGTAGCTGAGTTGACTTCTGTCGCCGACTGGAGAACAATTCTATAGGCCGCCTGTTTTGATCCGGCGTTTACCGACGTTTCCAGCGTGATTCGGTCGGTCTTTCCGTAGTTTCTCCGTTCAAAACCAAGTGAATGCTGGAGCAGTACCCTAAAAATCGGGCTACGGAACGCGCGGTATCTTTCCTTCACATTCCTTGTCCTATCCTCCTTCTTACATACATACACACACACACACACACACACACACACGCACACACACACACACACATACACATACACATTAGCATGCACTAACTGCCACATATGCCAGAAGACCGGTCGGTGCTTAGATCTTCTCTCCGCTGAGCCGGGGCTCCGCTAGCGGGATATACATGGTTTGGGAAAACCGTTTTCAATTCCAAGTGAATGCTGGAGCAGTAGCCTAAAAATCGGGCTACGGAACACGCGGAATCTTTCCCTCCCATTACTCGTCCTATTCTCCCCCTTACACACATACACACACACACACACACACACACACACAATAGCATGCACTACACTACCACATATGCCGGCAGACCGGTCGGTGCTTAGATCTTCTCTCCGCTGAGCCGGTGCTCTGCTAGCGGGAGATACATGGTTGGAGAAAACACCGTTAGCCGACGGTAGGTCGGGCCGGTTCTCACCATCCAGTGAGAAATCATCGCTACCTCCAGAGGAAGTCCATGCACTACACTTACGGGACTAATGACCTTAGCAGTATACGCGACCGGATTCACTAATAATCAATCAATCACCTAGCTGAGAGGGCTACGATTTGGGCGGGAACTTGACTTTTGACGAGCATGTAGCTAGAGTTTGGAAGAATGCTACATACGTGACGTGGCATCTGACGGTTTTCTCTCGAGTTGTGGAAGCCAATGTTCTAAGCTTGTTACCAAAGGGGCCGGATACATATCCTACAGGTGATTCAAAACTGCCTTCATACCTCTGAATGTCAGTTAGGTCAGTTTATTGTCACAATATCATGTGAAATCGTAAGCACATTCCCTGTGGAGATGGAGATGTGTGGTTATGATTCCCTGTGGAGATGATCGTTTTAAGCGGTGTGATCAGTCACTCCGGAGTAAAAAGAGCAAGAAAATAGTAAATAATACGCACTTTTGTTTCTATAAAATATGCGTTTATTTTAAAGTTGATATAACGAGTTTAGAACCAACAAGTGATTTACCAATTTCTATGAGTTTGTTTTTTTCAAACAACCTTTACAAATGTACTTCACTTGTTTAATGAAGATTAACTTCACGCATTGAAGAGGACGATATAGTTTTTCAGTTTCTTTCGTCACGTACAGGTAAGAAACTTTACCCAAGAAAACATTTTAAAGTACTAAAACCATAATAACATAAATAATATAATGTTTTTTTATAATGTGATATAAATATAGAATAATAACATAATATATTATCATAATGTGAGTTTATTAGTAAACCTAAGAATAGTTAATGTATGTTTCCCACTAACCAGAATATTTTATTTTATGTTAATCAGAATAAATAAAGACTGACCTCCGTTCAGGACCGTCCGCTGCGGTGAACTGGGTAGCAAGCAGCAGTTAACGAAAAGAGACGCGGGGTGACTCAATGATCCCACGCAGCGTCACATTTGTGAAGAAAGCACCAAAAGAACCTGAAAGATACGACGCCCGTTGCGTGAATAAAATTTTCTTCAAAAGATATCGAGACGCTTGAAAGCTTAAAAACGTATCTAAAAGGACAGTGGGTTCAGAAACAGTTCTGGGGTGACTCGGGTACCCAGCACGCCCACTCCCGGATTAAATACAAAAACATGAATTCTCGTTCTATCCCAATACAAGTAAGTCACATTTTATCGTATGTACATCTCATGCGTCAAATATAATCTAATTGCTCGAGGTGTAACAAAAGACCACACAAGATTCTCGCAGTAGTAACAACAAAGTGTTTACTATACACACAAGCGGAAGGTTTTAATGTTACTCAAATACGGATGCACTCATAATTAAGAAAAATAATACCTACCGTGTTGTTATACGAGAGATACCTTACAACATGATATTACGGAACTGAGACACATTACTTAAATTTCACTACATCGTTCCACCTGAAACAAATACGACACTCAGTCACTTTAATCCACATCTATCCTTATCCTTGCAAACCGAAACTATAATGCACATTAATAAAAATCCGAATCTCACAGAGCTTGGAATTGCGGCTTCGCGCCCCTCCCAGTGGAGCTGCTGTTTATGCACGAACCGCGCGCCGGCTGTGGAACTTGAGAAGTCGCAGAGACTGCGAAATGAGAAGTGGGAATATGAAAGAGTGGGAGGCCCCGATGGAGACGGAGAACAATGTGAAGGTGAGGAACAGACCTGTGCGGTCTCGAGGAAGGAATGTGCAATGTGAGAAATAGAGATGGGATGGCATCGAATAGTGTGATATAATAGGAAGAAATAATGAAATAGGACGAGCTAGGGTGGGATGTGGAGAGATGGGATGAAAGAAGTTTTAAATTTTGAAATTTGGAAAGACTGAATGTGTCGGTAATAACTATTCATGTTTTCCTGAGACTTTCAAGCATTCATCGAATTTATAGTCGAGTTTCAAAAGATCCTTTTTTTTACTTCTGGAAGCTAAATTTCGGTTCTATTTCTCTCCCAAAAGTCATCTACTGTGTTTTTTGTTTTTTAAAACATTTTTTGGCCTTCAAACTCCACCACATATAATTAGCAAAGCTGTCGGCTTTGCACTAAAAAATCGACACAAACCTTCCTAAGTCTTCTACTACTACATATGGAATTCCATCCTTGCATGAAACAGATCAGGCGAAAAAATGATATTAAGGGGGTAACAGTATGCGTACATTCAACCTGCAGCTCACTTTACGTAGTAACGCTCGTTACCATAGCTATTTTCACTTTTAATACAATGACTTACATAGTTCAAAATGTTGGGAGACTACGTGCACAGGTTCACCTAGTCTATAATAATAAAATTGAAGTAATATTTTGGATTCAAAATAATTGTATTTTTAAAACCATATAAAAATCATACAATTGCTTTTAAAATTTTTGTCAGTCTGCCTGATGATTTCTTTGTTCAGATTAATCTCTGGGACGACTAAAGCTATTTCTGAAAGACTGTCAATGAAAGATAAAATATTTTTTCAAGCATATCTATAGGCTAATATATTGAGCTCCTTGTATTTAATATAAATAAAAATGAAATTATTGATCCTTGACGATTATTGCCTTCAGGACGGTTCAATTGAGTTGAACGATTTTTCAAACTTAAGCAGATCATGACCCATCTTATCCTAATATAAATAATATGATTAAACGATTTATAGAATCTACACTTACCGGTCCTCATTTGTTCATGCTTTGTTTTATTGTACGAACTGCGATCAAACTATCCAAATCAGCCGTCACGTCGTGTGGCGTGAGCAAGCGTCATTGTGAGGATACAATTAGCAAAGCGAAGATAAAAGTTTCTAAACACGAAGATCAATGAGTGTGTTGAAATTCAAAGGCCAGTAAGAGTACGTAAACCGTGAAATTTTGACAGCATTCCACTCGTAAATACAGAAATACTGTTTGAAACCGTTATAGGCCAAAGGATACACTGGATTGATTGATTGATTGATTGATTTATTCATGTTTTCGGGCGCGTCAACTGCTCTGGTCAGTAGTCCCGTTAGTGTAGTGCATGCCTTTTTCTCGGGAGATGGCGGTGATCTTCCCCCGCTGGATGGCGAGATCCGGCGCCGACCTACCTTCGGCTAGTAGGGTTTCCCCCTAACCAGGTCTCTCCCACCAGCGGGGCACCGCCCCAGCCGGGACAAGCTCTAAGCTCCCGACCGGTCTCCCGAAATATGTGGTAGCGTAGTGCATGTTAGTGTGTGCGTGTAAGGGGAGAGAATAGAACAAGGAATGGGAAGGACAGATCGCGCGCGGTCCGTGGCCCGTTTGTTAGGGTACTGCTCGGGCATTCGCCTGGTGTTAATCGGAGAAACCACGGAAAACTACCGATCAGAGCAGCCGACCGCTAGAATTCTCCTCCAGGCAGCGACAGAATTCGACCTAGCTGAAAAGCTAGTGTCGAAAATCCTGCCGCCGTGGGGAGTGGGAACCTAGGACCTCCCGGTCAGAGGCGCTGCAGTGACATCAGTTGATGCACTGAGCTACCGCTCCCGGTGATACACTGGAGCAGCCAGTACTAGCGACCGCGCTGGTTGCCACTGCAGTTCGCAGTAGTTTGGCTTTCCCGCTTCGGCAACGCCCCGCCCTGTGGCGTCCCAGTCGCTGGGGCGACGACGCGTCGCGTCGCCGCGGAGGTGTCATTTCCGGAGGGGAGCGGCGGCGGGGGCGGGGGCGGGGGCGGCGGCGCGCACCGCCCGAATGCCCCCGGGCGCTTCACGGTGGGGCAGGACTCCGTAAAGCCGGGCACAAATCGAGAACTGGAGCGTCTATACAGACAGGGATTTTGAAGCGGTGGGTTGGATAAACATATCTATTGACTGGCCGATTACCCGGCGTTCCCTGGGTATATATTTATCACAATCTATTAAACAGCCTCGCCCGCCCGCCTGCTCGGGTCCAACCGTCCGGCTCCGCCAGGCCGTGCCCGGGATTAATGACCCCGCCTTGTTGAATTGCAGATTGCACCATTATCAGTAAAAACATATGAAATATCATTTAAGGTAATATTTTGGGATCCCGAATATTGGGAATCCTATGATATTTCTCGAATGTTTTAAAGAATACGTGCAAGATTTCGAAACAATCACTCTGGTGGTTCAGAGATTTTTGAGGAACAAACATACACATATAACGACACACATACATACGCAAAATTCTTACATACATACATTATATACAGACATGCCTGCATGCATACATGCCTGCATGCATACATGCCTGCATACATACATGCATACGTAAACATGTAGATTTTTGTATGTAATATGTACCTCTTTAAAACGATCTGGAGGGCGGTCCTTGTCTCTGAAGGCATAAAGGAACCTCCCCTCACTGGTGGGTGTCAGAGCGGATTAGGACATGCAAGGGATGGGACTGTCTCCGGGTGTGGAGTGGATTCTCGACGCTAAGCAACTGTCAACCGACGCCACGCAATTGACGCCTTGGGTGTGATGTTTTCAGAAGGTGCAGCGGTATCACACTGCATCCGGGAAGATGCCCAGCGGCAACCGATGAATACGGTGGAGAGACAGACAGCCACCAATGACTATTTTCTTGCATGCGCAGTGCGTGGGTGTTTTTCTTCTCAGTTCACCTACAGTAATGTTATACAGTATAATGACGATTTGCACATTAATGTTTATAAAACTGGGAATGCGTATGATCTAGACTTCATGACTGAAAATGTTCCTTCAATTTTGCTTGATAATGTGCATATTTGGAAACTTAACAGATTAAAACGGATTTTTTTGCTTAGAATCCATATAAAATATTGATATGTGCTCTGGAGAATTCGTAGATATAATTACGGATGCACAGGGGCGAGGAGAGACCAATCTGAACGGACTAGGATTTGAAGACGCATTTCAGTCCCGAAGCTGATACGTCAGCGATCTCGTGTGTTGTGCGAATAACAAGGGATGGTGGAAGGACGGGCCAGGAACGGTTCTGCAGGTTAACATAGCGTAAGAGATGGAGAGTGTAGTGAATGACAGTGATGGAGACAAAAGCTCAGATGACACGAGATGAAAAAAGGGAGGGTAGATGCCGGGGGCAGGATGTGACGGAGATTGGGTTCCATCTAGCTTAGTTGCACTGTTGGAACAGATGGCTCTTTGCATTGCAATTTATAGTGCGCTCTGTGAGGAACGTACCTGTGTATGTTAAGTCACAGGCTTCCGCGACCAGAGTCATGCAAATGATCTTCGCTGTCCGGATGACGCCGCGTTGAAGGCTGTGGTGCCGACGTTTCGACTACTTTGTCGTGGTCTTCCTCAGGGCTGGCCTGCGCCGGAGTGGTCAGCGATCGGGTTGATCATTCCGGCACAGACCCCTGAGGAAGACCACGACAATATGGCTGAAACGTCGACAGCACAACCTTCAACGCGGTGTCACCCGGGCACCCAAGACCATTTGCGTACATGTGTATGATTTAGCAGACAAGCATAACGAATGAACATTTTCCTTTAATATTGATAGCGAGGCGGATGAGGAGGAGAACCTACCATCTCCGTACTCTTGGTCCGGGAGCGGAAGAATTAGCGGTCGCGAGGGTGCAAATGAACACAGGGGAGGAGCGGGGTGCGCAGTAGGCGAGGATGAGCGAGGGAGGATTCGACGGAGAAGGGGAGAGGGGAGCGTCTCCGACGTCTTGATCGCTGACAGAACAGGGCTTGACGGAGGAAGAGGCTCATGGAAAGGAGAAGCCAGCATAACCGGTGTCTTCGTTTCGCAGCGGACGGACAAGCGAATGCATGGGTGCGAATACGAACAAAGGAGGCGTAATAGAGTGGTACGAATGGTACGAAGGCAGGTCGGGGGCGGGGGGCAGTGTATTGGGAGACCGCTAAGAAAGGAATTCTGACTACTTTTGGTGTCGAAGCAGAGGGACTAGTGATTTCGATTGATTATTTCCTGTTTCCGGGCGCGTCAACTGCTATGGTAATTCATTCCGTATGTGTAGTACATGCTTTTAGGTATGTGCAGCAGGTACCCGGCGCTCTTGTTCTGCTGGATGGGGAGATCCGGCGTCGCCCTACATGACGGCTTGCGAGTTTTCATATACAGGTATCTCCCACCAGCGGGGCTCCGCCCCAGCCGGGACAAGATCTACGCTTCCGACTGGTCTCCCGACAGTTTTGGTAGTGTAGTGCATGTTAATGTAAGCATGTGTAAGGGGTGAGGATAGGACAGAAAAGAAGAAGAAGGAAAGATCGCGCGCGGTGCATGGCCCGTTTGTTAGGGTACTGTTCCGTCATTCCCCTCGCGTTGATCGGAAAAAGCACGGAAAACTACCGATCAGAGCAGCCGAGCGCTAGAATTCTCCTCCAGTCGGCGCCTGCATTCGAGCGAACTGGCGGGTGCGAGAACTAGTGAAGCAGGGAGGCGCGTGTGGGCAGGCTAGCAGGACTTGAGGGGGGGGCGAGAAGAGGGACGTCTCCTCCGACGCCTGGGCCCCGACGCGGAGGGGCCACCGATGGCGAGGGTGCAAGTGCTAGTGAGGAGTCGCGAAGAGGGGGGCGGGGGCGGAGGAGGGGCGGGGTTTGACGGGGTCGCGCGGGGCGGCGAGCGTCTCCGGCGCCGCCTCGATCGCAGGGGCCAGCGGGCTCGAGCAAGGGGGCGGGGCGGGGCGGGGCGGGGCGGGGCGGAGCGGGGGCGGGCTGGAGCGGGGTTGGAGCGTGGCTGGGGCGGGACCGGGCGGGGCGGGGCGGAGCCGGGCGGGGCGGGGCGGGGCGGAGCGGTGCGGGGCGGGGCGGGGCGGGGCGGAGCGGGGAGGGGCGGGGCGCAGAGGGGGCGAGCACGGGGGGTTATTAGTGGCTCTGCTAACAACCCAATTTGGCAGCGAGCGCTCCCATCTCGCTTTGTCTCGCGCCGCGGCGCCCGGCGCCGTCACCCGCCCTGCACTCCGCCTCCGCTCTCCTCCTCTCCTTCCGTCGCCCCTCCCCGCGCCCCACGTCTCACAAAGAGGCGCCCTCTCATTCGCGGACCGCCTCCCCCCCCCCACGTCCCGCTCCGCCACTATTTCACAAAACGTTTCCTTCACTTATTGCCAAGTGGAAACGGTCCTATTTATCTCCGATGGCGCCTGAAATTTCGCGGGAATGTGTTATCGTGGAAATTTAATCAAGTGTAGATATGCTTCTATAAATGTTTTTGCATACAAAACGCTCTCAGCGATGAATTAACGCAATTTGGCCATTCCCATTTTCTCTATTTTATGACAGAATGTTGACTGAGGTATTATTTCACAAATTTTACTAAGGCAGCGATTAGTTTTATTAATTATATATGTTTGGCAACACATAATTTTCCAACATATTTGATGATTTGTGCGATGAATGTAGATTTTTTCTGTTTATGAATACTATAATTTACCACATTTTATCAGGTATGAGTAATGCATATTTTGTGTGAGCACAGGTGTCGACCAATTCCAAAATGCTTGGAGGATGTCTCTTTCTTCCTATGCTATTCCTTCACACATTGTCTCCACTATGGCTTTTTGCTCTCACAGTGATGAGAGGAAAATAAAAGGCGTATGAGAAATCAAAACAAAAAATGTTTAAACAAGATATTTTATCAGGTATTTTTCTGTAACTGATGCGCAGGGTAAAGGTAAGACTTAACGAAGAAAGAGGAAAAACGATGTCTTAAAAGATATTATTTACGATATCCTGGGAAAGGATGTAGTATTACAATAAGAAAAGACAGAGGGAGAGAGAAAGAGGAAGGAAATGGGATAGAAAAAGAGGGAGAGAAAGAGGAGAGAAAGGAGGAGAGAAGGAGGTAGATAAATATATAAATAGATTAAGAGAAAGAAAGAGGAATAGAAAAGAGAGAAATAGATGACAGAAAGGGAGGAAGAAAGAATGAGAGGAGAGAGAAAGATAGAGACAAGAGAGAAGGAGCGAGAGAAAGGGGGAGGGAAAGAGAGAGTAATAGAAGACAGAAAAGGAGAAAGAGAGGAGAGAAAAAGAAAGAACGAGAGAGAGACAGAGGAGGGAGAGGAAGAGAGACAGAGAGGAGGGGAGAAAGACACAGAAAGGATGACAATTGTAAAAAATGGCTAAATTCAAACAAAAAATTATTAATTTATGTGTCCATATTCCTGGTTTACTACTGCTCACCTTCCACCACCTGCAGCCCCCCCTTTCTTACTGAGTTGCATCAAGCGTGGTACGTCTCCCTATCCCTCAGGCTGAATGAATCGTGAACCCAAATCGGCAGTAGGCGGATAGAGTTAGCTCACGAGTCCATCGCACTTCGTTCTGTATTAGAGGAAGGAAGCCAGGCCACACTTAGAAGGCGCCGACTCCGCTGCTCGTAAGCCCTACGTCACGCACCTACTCTTATCCCACTCAGTTAACGTCCCACGGATGGGGAAGGATTGAATTTGAGGGTCTAGAGTGATCCTTACACAGACCTAGGAGTAGAAACTACGCCTCGCCACACTTCGTACTGTCATCGATGACGCGCCACCTACTGCAGTAGGCACCCGGGACCACTGGAACGGCTCGCATCCCTGCCCCTCTCAGAGCCGCGGCAGCCACTGGCTGTTTCCGCGGCTCGGCGCTAGGCGCACTGCGGGCAGCGGGCCCTGACAGCATAGTGTAGCGTCGCCTGGTCCGGCGCCGGTGCGTCGGGCCGCTTCGGGGAAACCCGCGCTAAGCCGGATGTGGATGGGGGTGGAGAGCGGCGGCGCCACGCCGCGCCGGTTGGAAAAGCCCTTAGGAATCCCGGCTGGAATTTCCTTGGAAAGGACGCGCGCGGAGGCGAGTTTAAGAGATGTCGGTTGCAGTCCTGGAAAGGCTGGCCAGCGAGCCGTATGACGCCCGCTGCTTGTAGGGTGGGGGCGAGCCGTCGGATATTTAAGGCCGCGCCGACAGGCGCCTCGCGGAATACGCTGGGTGTCGAAAGACGAGAGGTATCTCCAGTGCTATCATTGCACGTGATCTTCGGGTCGAAGATCGGTTTGGCGACGAGCCATGTAACTGGTGTAGTTACGGGACTCTATGTCCGACAGCTTCGCACCTCGCGTTGCTTTTTGCTGCTTCCGAAGCAGTGGTTCTGCGCGAGGCCTAGGGGACGGTCGCGGGGTTTCGCGGCTAAGAGAACTGAAAGGTTGCCAAGGGGTTAGATTTTTGTATTATAATTTTTGTACATTAATTGTAAATATTCTGTAAATATATTGTATATATCAATCAGAACAGTCGTCTGTGGTTTTCATCCTAGTACGTCACAATAGACTCGTGCTGAGGCCTACGCGCCTTTATAAGCGGGCCGCGTCAAGCCCTGGCCAGCCGCAGTTCCAATTCGAGTCCCAGCGCGGCTCGCTTCCGATCCGCCGCCTGCGAGGAGCAAGAGTCTGGCATCGGGCCGACAGTTGCCCGTCTGCTGCTCGGCGCCGCGCAGCCTGAGCCGAGCCCGACCACGCAGTCTTGGGGCCTACGAAGGCCCACTCTACGTGGCACAGCCCGTGATGCCACCGCCACGTCACCCGCTCATCACGCGGGATAACCACGATAGAAGACAACACGGTTTGCTTACGCATCTTTCTTGAATTATGGAATAAATACGAGTTTTACTGAAGCTGCCTTGTTTGTCCTGCCAATCCTTCGGACATAATACATACGAATGCGGAATTCTAACCCACAGGCCGTGTGTAATGCCAATTTTGGCCACTACCCGACTCACGTCGGCCATGAGAGGAAGGAAGAGGGTTAAAAGGCGATTTATGTTGGGAGATGTCTAAACACACAAGCAAATATTCATACCTAACGTGGGATTTGAACCTGCAACCTTTTTAATTGATACTACCAATGCGCATTCGCCTTATCAAACTTCACTACCCAGGTCGGTCATTCAATTCATACGATTGTTTTGTTTTAAGGCATTTCGTACTTTTAAATCAATTAGAAGATTTATCGAATGTCAGTGAACTAATGTCCTTATTTTGCTTTCATATTCGCATTTTCCTTAAAATATTGTTTTATATTTATGTCGGTAAGGGGTGCAAAAGAAATAAATTACATTTTCCAATCTATCGTTTTATATAGAGCATTTTCATCTTTCAATGAGAAAACGTTATCTACTTCGGATCAAATTTGAGGGAGTTGTCAAAATAAAAATTCACGAAATTCAAATTATCACATTTGTGTGTTGTGTACTTTTAATAAATAATATAATCAATTGGCAAGAATACCCTACTTGTCTGAATGCATAGGCTTTTACGATCAGGAGTCAATAGGCTCTCGGGAAGGTGTCGTCGTTTGCTACACACAGTTTCCAACGTTTTTACTGCGACCTTCCTCAGGGCTTTTCGCGAGTCATCCTAAGGAAGGCCTCAGCATGAAGGCCGAAACGTTAACTATGGCAAGGACGCGGTGTGTATCGCACAGTCACGTATGTATGTTACTTGTTTATTGTTGCGACGTCTACTTGGAGTTCTGGCATTACAAGTGAAGGGGTCAATAGAGCAAAGGGCTATCCCACATTGACGTAGTTCTGAGATATTGAGGATTTTACCTGAACTTTTCTTAGATAACTCAGTACATTTTTAAACTTTGAAACAATACACTCGCATATAAGTCCATACTGGTTTTAAATAACATATTACACTCAAAGAACACTATTTGAACTTTTATATAATGCTAATTACTCAATTTCACAAAAAATGTGGGATATCCTCTTGTGCTACTGAGCCCTTACATTCAACTTAGTGGCATCGGTAGAGCTCTCACAAATCAAAACATTCTGCAGAAAAATTTTGAGAAAATTTCGCATTTTGTTACTTTCAACTGATTGTGAACGGGATAGAAATTCAAATGTATGAATGTAATTTCAATGAATTTCTTAAAAATATGTGCGCAGTTTTGAAATACTTTTTTTTCCCAGCCAACAGGCGGTTACCCTTTACGTCCCGAAGGGACGCATATTCGACCATATATTAGACCAACACACTTGCGGACTCCTCTGATCTGGGGTCAGCAGAACGCGAGGCCCTCCGCGACAACACACACACAAAGTCAAGGGACAAACAGCCATGCCCAAGGCGGGACTCGAACCCGCGATCCTTCGGACCGAAGCGCTGAGTCGGTACTCGCCCTTAGCCACCTCGGTCATCCAGGTCGGCTGAAATATTTTTAATGCTCTAAATTTTTCTTACACAACGAGTGGATTGCAATGTTTCGGAGATAGGAAATGTAGACGGGCACCATGTCGGTGGTGTGAACTGGCAGGCGGGAGGCAGCGAGTAGGAAAGGAGACATGGAAAGGCCATTAGCGTATTTAGAACTGAAGGAGCGATGTTTTGGAACAAAGGACAATTCTAGAACGAAGAACGAAGTAAACGAGATGAAGCAATGTTATAGAAGAACAATAGAATCTACAACACAAGGGTAATAACAGTGCTTAACTGTTAGAAAACTAATGAAAAGTATACTTGTGAAATGTGATCATCAGAAAATAAAATATATGTACGATCTGTTAGCATGTCCATGAATTTTGAGGAACGGACAGAACAGAGCAGAAAAGCGAAGCGGAAAACGGATGACGCAGTACCTTGTATTTAACAAACAAAAGGATTGCATTTCAAAAAGGTTTGAACGATTAGGTTAGATCGAGAATCCCATATACTGGATGTCCAGGGAGGAAACAACGAAACTTTGAAAACAAACTCTTAACTCAATTTTAAGCATATTTTGTCTAATAAACTCCTTCGATATTTCGAATGGTTGAGTGCATTAGGCATTCAGAAGTTGGTTTGAAAAATAGCTATCTAGGCTAAATTTGCAAATCAGAAACACATAAGTATTCCAGAAACATAAAGAAAACGTTTATTATTTACAAAAGAGATGAATATGTTTGTTCACAAAGAAAAATTAACACAGAAATAAAAAAGCAATTGAAGTGTGCAATTGGGTGCTCTTTCATTCCTGTGCTAATTTTTCTTGACTAGAGAGACAGCAGAATAGATAGAATGAATAGACAGAAAAATACGGCAAACCAGAGTCGTTTGTGGAGCGGGACGAGAGGGACGTGAAAGGACGTGAATGTAGGAAAGGACGATAAAAAAATCGAAAATCAAACCAGCTTGGAGTGGTTCAGGGCATCAACTTATGTCACTGCAGTGCCGCTGACTGGGAGAACCTACGGTTCGAGTCCAGGTGGTGGCAGGATTTTCAACACTAGCTAGATAGCTAGGTCGAATTCAGCCGCTGTGTGCAGGAAAATTCTGACTGCCGGCTACTCTGATCGGTAGTTTTCCGTGGTTTCTCTGTTCAACGCCAGAATAAAGCACGAGCAGTACCCTACGAAAAGGGGCACGTACGGCGCACGACCTTTCCGTCCCTTTCTTGTTCCATTCTCACCCCTTACGTACACATACACTTATATGCCCTACACTACCACACTTGTCGGGAGACCAGTCGGGAGCTCAGAGTTAGTCCCGGCCGGGACGGTGCCTCGCTGGTGGCAGATACCTGGTTGAGGGAAGCTCAGCTTGCCATGTAGATCGGCGCCGGATCTCGCGGCTCTCGATCTAGGGTCATCCAGAGAGGGAAGGCTCCGTGTAATCGGAAATGTAACAAATAATGTACTTCAGCTTCCGGGTCAATGACCCACATCTCGATCGGGTTTTTGTCCAGTTTCCGTGATCCATTGAGCAAATGCTGAGATGCCTCGTTGATTTGCTTCTGGACGTAAATGTAGCTTCACTATGCGCACGTTTTGTTGAGATTTCCTTTTACTTGTAGTGGTAGTAGAGCTTAGGGTGAGTTTCTATTTTGTTAGCAATACAGAAAAATTAAATCTGTTCGTTCGTATACCGTTAAATATAATTTTTCTCTAATTGGCAACGAAAAATATCTACTTTTTGAAATGTTAATCTCTTGCTTTTTTAAATTTATTATTATTATTATTATTATTATTATTATTATTATTATTATTATTATTATTATTATTTACTATTATTTTTTCATCTTTCAACTATTAATAGTTAAATTGTTGGGAAGGGATTCTGAAACTCAAGAAAGCGTGCGCAGTTGATTTTCTCCCCCATATGTCACATACAGTTTTTGACTGTTTTTGACAAAATAGATAAATAAATAAAATAAATAAATCATGCACTGCACTTACGGTATCAAGAAAACGGGACATTTGTCGCGCCCGGAAACAAGAAATAATCAATCGAACATCAAGTCGAGGTGGCTGACGGGTAGACGGAAGGCGGCATGCCGGGTGTTCGGAAGGGGTGGAGTCAAAGCGGTGCAAGAGGCGAGCGATGAGACGAGGAGGGGTCAAAGGAAAAAACAAATGGCGGGTAGGTGAGGGTGTCAATGGAAAGTCAGGACGATGTAAATGAACGGAAAGCCAGGAACAGTGGATGAGGTGAGGTAGGAAGAACAGGACGGAGAGGCAAAATGACAATATTATGAGAGACAGAAAAAAAGGAGATTGAGATTACAAGGACGGAGAGTGAAGCAGAGAATGTTTGATAAAACGTCAAGATTGGAAGAAGTCAGCGGGAAGAAGTGACGATGACGGACGATGCGACTAGTTGATGAAAAAAAAAGAACTGAAACGTGTGGAGGAGGTCGGATGAAGCAAAAGGATGGAACGGAGAATGAAGAGAGGGGAGACAAGAGTAATCCGAATGATACGGATGACATAGTGAGCTGACGATGGATAAAATGACGGAAGAGATAGAGTGCAACCAAAGAGGTGGATGAATCAAGAACTGAGGTGGAGACGAACATGGGAACAGAGAAAGGTGACAAACGCTTTGACGAGTAGACATAATCGTCTTGGAGAAAAATCGTTTGAAAAACGTAATCATCCCAAAGAGGTCGAGTGAAGCGAAGGATGTAGCAGAACCGAAAAACGAAGAGAAAGAAACGAAAGAAACACGGAAAGGTAAAGGAGGGCGTGTCGTACGGACGATAGAGAAAACGACGGAATCGTCCGGAAGAGGTCGTGGCAGAGCGGTGCTGAAGTCACGCGCGGGGCCAGGTGGGGGCGGTGGCAGGGGAGGGGAGGGGAGGGGAGGGGAGGGGACAGAAGGCCGTCGCCAGAAAACGACGCCGGGACAGTAAAGCGGCCCCGCCCCCTCCACTCCCGCCCTCGTGTCGGAGCCAGAGCGGCGCGGCGGGCAGCCGCTGTATCGAACCGAGTTGAAGAGGCGCGCGCCGTCCCCTGATTCCTGAGGCCGGGGACTCGGACGCGAATTAGAGGGACACAATACGAGCGCCCAGGTCCCGCCCAGGTGCTTCAAGGGGCACGATCCTCGCCCCGGGTCGGCCACGTCCGAGGCACTCAGCCCGAAAGCTTTTCATGAATCACAAAAATACACGTTTAGATGAAGATTATATTCAGAAATTTATTGTGAAAATAGTTAGGACTTCAAATATTTCTTTCGAAAAACTTTTCTATTTCTATCTTGTAGCTCTATTGTAGTTTGTTCTGCCTATTATCTTGAACTTTGCCGTATTCTTCGTAACGTTCTTTTCTCAGAGATTTTATTGACAATTTGCTTCGGAAAATTTGTACAGTATTTAACAAAGATTTCTTGTAGAGTAGCATCCCACACAGCATTCTGAATGCTTGGCGTGAAACACTCAGTGACTGCGTCAATGTCATCTACGGATTTTAAGGGCAAAATAGAGAAGAAAATCGATATTCTAGTTGTCTCAGAAACACATTTTACACACAAAAACTACTTCAAACTGAAAAATTATATAATTTATGATACTAAACATCCTGATGGCCATGCTTACAGAGGTACTGCTATCATATTAAAAAAATGTATAAAACATCACAAAGAAAATAGTTTTCAAGATATTGATATGCAATCCACCACCATAACTATTAGCGACTGGAGTAGACTTCTTCCGGTAAGTGTTTATATTGTTCAACACGATTTAATATAAATAAAACAAGTTTTGAATCCTTCTTTAACAGTTTAGTCTCAAGGTTTATGTCAGGGGGAGTATTCAATGCAAACCACACGCAGTGGAGTTCGAAACTGATTACCATAAGAGGTTAAAATCCTGAAAGCAGTGACAGCACTTCATTTAGATACCATTTCCCCAACAGAATCAACATACTGGACCCAAATAAATACCAGACTTACTTGACTGTTTTGTTGTAAAAGGGATTTTATCTGATTACTACAATATAGAAGCATCATATGAAGTTCATTGGATCATACACCATCATAGAGACCATTAGTACTAAATTACTTCTACGCCCCGCTCCTGTAATTTTTACTAAAAGAAAACTCACTGGCGTAAATACCAACGATGGATACCACATATTACTTATAATTCGAGTGCCCTTAAAATCCGCAGATGACATTGACGAAGTCAGTGTTTCACGCAAAGCATTCAGAATGCTGTGTGGGATGCAACTCTACAAGAAATCTTTGTTAAATACTGTACAACATTTCCGAAACAAATTGTCAATAAAATATCTGAGAAAATAACGTTAAGACGAATATGGCGAAGTTCAAGATAATAGGCAGAACAAACTACAATAGAGCTACAAGACAATTAAACAAACTTCTAAAAAATTTCAAGATTACTTCTCTAGCCTCACAGCGGCAAAGACATCGGATTATTATATATTTAAACCCACGAGAAATTTAAAACAACCGTATACAAATCTGAACCACCAATTTGCGACAAGCACATGAAATGGACAAGAAGTGCTACAGAAAAACTTGAAGATTTTGGACATCATTTTTTGAAGTTTTCAAAGCGTCCCACCTGAGACTGATGAAGAAGATGAGGAAATTGAAGAATACCTTGATTCACCAGCCCAATTGGCACTTTCTATAAAATTCTTCACTCCTAAAGAAATATTTAAAGTGATAAAGAATGACCTTTCCTGCAAAAAAGGTCTGGCTGTGACCTTATCGCTTGTCAGCTACTAAACTAACTACCTCGCAAAGGGATTGCATTCATCACAGCTCTTCAACATGCTCTTTAATAGTATTATGCGCATTGAAAATTATCACATTCAGTGAAAAGCGGATCAAGTTATAGTATTCCCAAAACCTGGTAAATCTCCTCATGAAGCTTCGTCTTACCGTTCTATTAGCCTTCTTTCAATACCGTCTAAGACATTTGAGAAACTACTTTCAATAAGGCTACGTCCTTACTTATCATGCAACAGCCACATAATACTGTACCATCAATTTCGATTTCGCCAGCAATTTTCTAACATAGAGCAGATAACATCGTATACAGAAAGCAATTTTCAAAATAAACAATATTGTTCAGCTGCCTTTCTCGATAAATCTCAGGCCTTCAATAAGGTACGGCACAAGCGCCTTCTGTATAAACTTAAGCGCTATCTATCCCACTCATTTTTCGATATATTCCAATCATATACTTCAAATCGATATTTCCAAATCAAATACCGAAATGAAATCTCTGACTTCCTTCCTATAATATCCGGAGTGCCTCAAGGAAGTGTTATTGGAGCAGTACTATATTTGTTATTTACAGCAAATATTCTGGAGACTGAATTATTGCCACTTTTGCAGATGATACAGATATATTGGCTTCTGACGGTTCTCGAGAAGCATCACAAAAACTTCAAGATCACCTTACTGCACTTGAGGTATTTTACAACAAATGAAAAATCAAGATAAACTCAAGTAAATCAGCAAATTTAACATTTAGGAAAGAAACTTGTACAAAAATCAAATACCGCAAACTGAGAGCATTAAAGATCTAGGTATTAATGTGGACAGACGTTTCACGTGAAAAAAATTAAAAAACAAACATACAAACAACAGTTGTTGTTACAAATAAGAAAATTCTTTTGGCTTATTAAAAACAAATCAAATCTTTTGAAAATAAATTATTAGTATATAAAAACATTCTAGTTTACCTCTTTATTTTATTTATTTATTTATTTTACGTCAAAAAAAACAGTTAAAACTGCGTATGACGTGCTGCGTAGTTCCGTGCTGCGTAGTTCCTGTAATGACATACGGAATTCAGATCTGGGACACTGCCAGCAAAACTAATTTGTCAATTCTAAAAGATTTCAGTCACAACTATTAAGAATAATTTCATCTGCACCCTAGTTAATAACAAATGCTGCAATACGCAAAGACCTCTATATAGCAACAATTCAAGAAAAGATTCAAAAAATAAGTTCAAAATATCACCAACGTTTGGAAATCCATCCCAATCGTCTAGCTCTAAACTACTTGATAAATAGCCAAGAAATTTCCCGAGTCAATAGAATTTCTACTATTCATCTTCTTCTCCGTTTTAATAATTAATATTTATCTAACCATGTTCTCTTATTTTGCTCTAACATGTTCATATATTCTTAATCCTCGTAACCCTTAACCATGTAATAATGTTGTAATGATCTTCTTATTATAGATCTGAAAAGTATCTCAAGGAAACGACCAATGGGCAACTTTCTTCATTTCCTCTCATTTGTTAATGTTATACACATAGTATTTACTTTTTATTTCACATTTGAAATAGATGGTGAATATTCGTTGAATAAAAAAGGCAAATAGTGGTGTAGACTAGTGTGAGAAGTATCATATAAAAGAATTGAAAGGTAAATATAGAGAACAAAAATGCATCCACCTACGTAGAATGAATTTGTTCATCGTTCTTTTTACACTTCACTTTACAGAGTTATATTTTTGTACCATTTCACTACAGAAACGAAGAAAATAAGAAATTGATCACATTTACGGAAATATTATTTACACTTGCAGAAATTGGCGTCACATTTCTTTCTTCTTAGATAAATGCCTTTGGTTTATTAATGAAAGAACAGTTCCAATAATAAATACTTTTGAATGTTTAAAAATTTAAGTGGAAATGTTTGTTTTTTAATCATTTCACTACATATTTCATTCTCATCCAATACTAGCAGTAATTTCTTCACTTTATAGTATTACTCCACACTTTTCAATACTATACTAAATTATTCACATTTTATCTGACTGCATATAACTCTTATAGAATTAATAACAATCTATCTTGTATTATGAGCTTAACTTATTTCTGAATATTTGCGAAACGAGAGGAGCATGTTTGGAGGCTTTCGCAAGTAAACTTTTCTGTCGGGAGTGAACTATTTCACTGGTAAAATATGAACCAATAAAGAAGGCTTAAGTAATTCTCTTTTCTCAGACTAACAGGGACGAATTATATGCTTAGTTTTCTTGCGAAAGTTGTAGAGATTTCCTTTAATTCTCTAGACTTGCACGGTTAGTAATTGGCACTTACTGTCTTACGTATGCATTTCTCACAACATCGAGTAAATTTGTACTCATTCTTTACTTTCTTGAAGTAGTCTCCAATAAACCTTTATTACGTTAGGAATTTCTAGATATATCGAATCGTCGCATTTTGACTCATAAAACCATATTTTATAAACTGCATAGGTTGAGTATTATGCTTAAACAGCACAAATTTTATAAATTACAATTTGTAAAATTTAGACTGTTTTTGAATTAAGAAAGTCACATATGATAAGTAAATAAGTAAATATCAGAGATAGTTATTTACTTTATAGTATCTGATACTATTACAGATGATATGACAAGATTGTATGATATGTACACATTTCTTTTGACGTTTGATACTAATTTTACTGAGTCTCAGAACTAATTCTGGATTATCAAGAATATTAACTAGCGTACCCGTGCGAGAACTCTCCCATGTTAAATTCCACCCTCTTTCCTATTTTTCTTTTCCATATTAAGAGAGGTAGTTGTTTAGGAGGTTGGTTTTTAGGTGTTTAGGAGGTAGTAGTTAGGAGGTTGGTTGAGAGGTAGTGTTTCCATATTAAGAAAGGTGTAAAGAAATATGTTTATTTTATTAAAAAAATTTAAAAGGTATCTTCCAAAGTACTGATAGAATTTAAAATAAAAGTAAAGAACAATGAAATTGCGTTTGAAACAAATTTTGAATAAAGGTTTATTCAGTATTATGAACATGTTCTTGGAAGAATCAACAACACTTCGTTAAAAACAACATTTGAAGTAATTATACAATCTTCCTTGACAATTAGCTTTTCGCTTTTCTTGATTGTCGCAAAAATATTATAAAACTTTTTACTCTCGGGAAAGCTACGTAAAATTGTTCATGCGAAAATACAGCATCGCGAACGCACTCTTTGGAATACTATTTAACTTTATTACCGAACTGAGAGGAACACCCGTGCAATTTAACCACCTAAAATATCAAGTACGTTCAATTTAGTAGTTCAATTTCACATACAGTTGCAGAAACTGCACTTCTCTGAACAGGCGGGGTAGTATCGAGGAGTTAGTTAGTTAGCTAGTTAATGCCTTATTTTACGTGGCGAGTCTCGGGCCATCAGGCCCGCTCTTCCATCTAACCACGCAAATTTCGCTACGCTCCTTTCACCACCTAGCAGAGAAAGGAGGTATTATCTTGGGCGACGAAACAGGCGGATCTCAATTTTGCTCAGAGGCTTCTTTTAGGCTTCAGTATCTTTTACATGCAGTAAATCTACTACATGGGACAGTCGGCTTTACTTCCTCTCGAAGGCGTACGCAGGATTTTTTCGCCCTTAAAAATCCACGGCTTCGATCGGGTTTGAACCCGCAAACTCGGGTAGAACAGTTCGGTACGCTGACCGTTATACCACCGAATCCGCATCAGAGCAGCAGAAATGTGCATTTGTAATGAATATTTGTATGCGTTTTTGAACGCATTCGTCACATTTTGAAAATCAAAATGCAATTCCTCACGGCTCCATGAAATTCTCTTTCTTTAGAGACCTCATTTATAAAGATTGGGCTGCATGTGAGAGCCGCAAAAGGTATGTATACCACTGAAATAATATGGGAGGCGATTTTATTGTTTGATAAATTTAGTCATTGTTGCATTGAAATTCACAAAAAAATACATACAAGATCAATTCCAATAAAAAACGGTGACCTTTTTTTATAAAAGCAGCAATCAAAAATTGATCATGGGGAGCGACGCAGAAACATATTGTCTTCCGAATCGTCCAGTCAAGTGTATTCATGAGATGAAGACAGAATAGTTTCGCAGAGTGTTCGTACAATGGCGGCTTCGAAAGACCGGATGATTTTTCAGATTCGCCGGAAGTATATTGTGATGTAGATGCTCTTTCATTTGCTCTGCCGAGCACGGAGGGTTAGCATTTGGGAGCCTATTTCATATTCAGGAGGTCCTGGCACCGGCTTCTCTTCGTAGGAGTTCTTTCCCCTTGCCCGTTAGTCACGGAGTCGAGGACGGGGGGGGGCGGCGGCGGCGGCGGCGGCGGCGGCGACGGCAGTAGCGGAGGCGGCTCCAACGGACAGCAAACGAAAAGAGAACTTATTCGTTTTTCTCGAGGTCTAATTACTTCTCTCTGTTCTTCCCTCCAAGTCGCCCGCAGTATTTTTGATTCTCTTACCTGTGCAATCATTAAAGGTGAAGGTAAAAAGCTGCTGTGCAGAGCGGGGTGAGAGTTTGCTGGAAATTCGCAAGCTAGACAAAGAGAGGCGAGGAGGGCGAAATAGTGGGCTCGTCGCTCATTGCTTGAGAACTTTATCTCGACCATAAAACATTCCGAAACTACCAGTGCGAAAACACGGCGAAGATAAGTATTACTAGATGGTTACTTAAGATACCAGTAAAACAATATGCTTTGAAATTGTTTAAATGCTGAGTTATCAAACATTACATTTACAATTCATATTTACTTAACACTCCCCAGATTGCTAGATTTATTTTGAAATCATTAATCATTTCATTAGATCTTGTTATACTTCATAACAGAGTAATTACTACCACGTTTCATCAGTGTTTAGTCAATTTTAGTAAATAATATTCTCGTTAAATAGAAAAGTCAACTAGATGAAAACCCTCTCAATTATAAGGATAAGCGCAAACGTGTGGTTTTGGACAAGCTTCATTTTCACCTACAGAATGGCAGGTGCGGAGTGCTGTTTCTGTGAACGGTGAAAAGTTGCAGGGCGAGACTACAAAGAAATCACAAATGGGATGCCATGAAGTCCAGTTGATGTCATAGATGCCAATGTGAGTGAGTACATGTATGGATGAGTGGTTGGTCAAGAGGAGAGTTCGTAGGCCACTATGAAACTATGAACACTGCAAAAATTTCTCTGGAATCTGAGAAATCGATCTGCGAAAATTTCTTTGGAAATCACTGTCGTTTTATAATAATTATAAATATAAGACTGACAATATGAAGAGTAGGAACAGCATGATACATTTCCTTACAATATAATTATTGTAGGCATTAAGATAACGAAATATTGTTGTGATGCTATAATTTACGCATTAGGTAGAAACTGTAAAACTTCAGACGTCAAGTTCACAATTTTTCGAAATAAATTATGAACCACTATGTCTCACAGTGACAACGCTAAGTCGGGAATTTTCACCATTTTCCCCTCGTGTCATTGCTATTGTACGGATGTTCGGAAGGCTGGGACCACCGCTTCTGGTGGCGTCTATCGAAAGTTTTGTCGCGATAGGTGGCATAATTTTTCTTCGCTGGTGGGATTACACATACGATTTCGGAAGAACAGAAAAATCACACAAGACTTGCCATAGTGTGATGCAAGGGACTTTCAGAGGTCCGGAAGCAATTTTGAATCGCCGTGTACAGGATGTCTCAGAATGAATATTAAACATTCCTAGTGCACGTATGTAGATTAAAAAGGATCATTTTTTGACAATGAGCATGTGGCGGAATATGCTATGTAGTATACGTGATATATCTTTAAAATATGCAATAAATATGCAGTATTAAATTTAAAAAAATGTTTATTACTAAAATGCAATGCAAAATACTTGTAGAAAATTGTGAATTGTGTTACGACGGTATTGTCTTTATGAAACACGAACAAAAGAATCATTGGTATAAAAATAAATTTTGAAAATAATCTTTGGTACGCCCTACTGACGACTAGCGAGTAGATGATGCAGTGATGCCCCCACATAAACTCTCACTTGTTGGAAAATGATTCCTGACAGATAAAGACCCGCGTCCCTTCGGCAGAAATTCAATATTACCTTTGTTCTAAAAGGGAAATACACTAGATCTACATTCGTTGGCAACATCGTTGAGGCTAAAAGAATATTCACTTCTTTATGGAGACTGGTGAGCTGTTCCATAAACCACGATATCTATAAATCATAATTCACCAATTTCAAGAAGTTTGATTTTAATAAATTATTACCATTTTGGCCTTATTTCTCCAGAAATTACGCTGAATACGCATAAATATTCAGTAACCATAAAATATAGCAAAATATGCAAAATAAAATTCGTCAAAAATACTCTAAACGGGCAGGGCCGTGAAGATATGTAATAATTTTTCAAGTAACGTTTAGCAAAAAATGTACATTTGCATAAAGCCCTGCTATACGCATGAGAATTAACACACATTAACTTGACTGCATAGTTAATAAGGTTACATATTAATTGAGAGTGAGCGATGCAAACACGCGCACCTTAGGAAATTCACACGTGATATTTGCCCATGCAGAATAGACAACTTGCCATGCAATGATGTTCGGCAGGCGAACGAAGTATCTGTGTCTGGTCCCTAAGTTGGCCTCCCAAACATCACTGCATGTCGAGTTGTCTGTCATTAAAGATCAAATGCCACACTGTAATTTTTTTTCTAGGGCTTTTATGCAGCCGAGAGCCGGTTGCCCTTTACGTCCCGAAGGGACTCATATTCGACCATACACTAGACAAACACTCTTGCGGGCTCCTCTGATCTGGGGTCAGCAGAACGCAAGGCCCTCCGCGACAACACATACACAAAGTCAAGGGACAAACAGCCATGCCCAAGGCGGGACTCGAGCCCGCGACCCTTCGGACCGAAGCGCTGAGTCGGTACTCACTCTTAGCCACCTCGGCCATCCAGGTCGGCCCACACTGTAATTTCTTTATATGAAATTTCCTACCATATCTTCATTGGCAAAAAATGATCAATTTCGACCCTTCTTCCCCACAAGTTGTAGAAGTTTGCAACATTTATTCTGAGACACCCACAAGACCTTTGTGTACGGTCCTTGGTAAACGGGCGCGTTTTGAAAGTGTCGAAGAATCCAGTATTGCGAGCGTCGAAAAACGCCAATGTCTGCAGTGTCGAAGAACGCCTATGTTGTAGCGTGGGCATTGGCTGGACGACGCGTGGGCGTAGCATTAACAAGCTCGTGAGCGAGCTGGGCAGGAGGATGAGTGAAGCGTGAGAGTCGAGTGCGTGTGCGTAGGCGTCGATGATTGGCGGTTATGCGCTGAGGGCCAGCGCGAGGGAAGGAGTGGGGGTTGAAGTGTCGATGAAGCACGTGAGGACGCGTGTGCGTTCATTTTAATTGTGCGTGTGGGTGTGTGGTGGAGAGGTGCGTATGAGGGTGATGGTGGACGCATGGGGATTGACGAATGGATTACATGTTAGATGTGAGCGTGGGGGCCGTGTGTTGAGATGGGTGGGAGCGTGAGTGAGTACTTGAGAAAGCATGGATGAAATGTTATCACACGAAGTGAAATTTGTCCCTGTTTGACAGGCAAAATATCCAGCACTGTTGTTTGACAGGTGCCTTTTTGATGCAGTCAGGAAGATTTCGTAAACCTAGTAAACGCCAATATACAACGGTTGATTGATTTCAATAGAAAAGTTTAAATCCCAAGTGAAATCGTTTCTGCTGCATAACTGTTTCTATACAATTAGAGACTATACTGAGCATCACAAGAAAAGTAACATTAATTTTAACAATGATACATAACGCATTAATTACCATTTGGACTGTATAAATGAGTATAAACAACCTGTAACAACTATTGTAACACAGCTTCCGGGTCAATGACCCCCATCTCGATCAGGGTTTTCGTCCAGTTTCCCTGATCCATTGAGCAAATGCTGAGATGGCCCCTTGTTTTGCTTCTGGACATAAATGTAACTTCATTTTCTGTGCACGCCTTCTAGAATTCAGTGGGAAATACAATTATTCAAATTATCGTTTCCATGTTGTCGCGGCAGGAAGTAATAAGAGCCAAAATGTATTGCTTATTTATCCTTGAAAATAGATTTTATTACAAGGGAGTTTTTTTGTTTGTTTTTTTCTCCCTTTGAAAATTCAAAATTTATTGCTTATTTATCCTTGAAAATAGATTTTATTACATGGGAGTTTTTTTGTTTTTTTTCTCCCTTTCAAAATTCAAAATTTAAGTAGTATATAACTTAGTGTAGGGATCACAGAATTTTGAAAATGTGCACACAATTCACTTTTCCCCATAGCACGTCATACGCAGTTTTTAACTGTTTTTTTTGACGTAAAATAAATAAAAAAATAAAAAGATTTTTGATTGATAAGTGATTACTCGCAGGTCAACTGTAGATTAGTCCCGTATGTTTACGTGTTTTTCCCCAAGCGGGTACCTCCCACCAGCGGAGCACCGCGCCAGCCGCGACTAGCTCTAAGCTCCCGGCATGTGCGGTAGTGAAGTGCATGTTAGTGTAAGTGTGTGTGTAAGGGGTGAGGGTAGAACAAGGAAGAGGAAGGAACGATCGCGCGCGGTCCGAGGGACGTTTGTTAGGGTAGTGCTCTGGCATTAGCCTGGTACTGATTGGAGAAACCAGAGAAAACTTCCTATCAGAGCAGCCGGCCACTAGAATTCTCCTCCAGATAGCGACTGAATGACCTTGCCATCAGGCTGGGCTCGAAAATCCTGGCACCGAGAGATCTCGAATCTATGATCTCCCAGTCAGAGGCACTGCAGTGACATCAGCTGATGCTACGAGCCACCTCTCCCGGTGCAATACACAGACGAGTCTACTAATCGGTAAACTGTCATATGTGGAACTCAGTTATATGAAATTTCGCACCATGTAATATATGACACATTTATCACAATGGCACAATATGTGCGCCTATAAATGTGAGTCTGTATGTAAGTTTGTGTGCCTATGTATTGGTTGTTGGTGTAAATTTATGCATGTACTTTGTGTTTGTCTACACACAGGTTACACAGAAAGAAGCACACATGCTTCTTTGTGTGTACAGGTGGAGAGTTTGCGGGTGATCGCAAGTCTTTGTGTACGCGTGACTATGTGCGTGCGGTACTGTACGTTCATACCAGCATGTGCGTAATTGTACGTGCTTTGTGCACGCGCCATTTTATGTGTAAATGTGTGCGCATATTTGTGTGCGTGAATTCGTGCGCATCTACGTGAATGTTTTTATTGGTGTTTGAGACAGTGTTCGTGCTTTTGTGTGTTTGCCTTCACGAGTACATCTGTGCGTCTGCCTGCGGTGTGCGTGTGTGTGTTGGTAGGCCTGGGCTGAGCAAGTTGTGGTGCACCTGGCGGCTTCCGTGCCGCTCGCTCTTTCGCCGTCGCCGCGGGTGATAGTGTCTGTTTGTATGCGCGTGACTATGCGTGACTGTATGTGCGTAATTGTGTGTTCATTTTATTTGTAAATGTGTGCGTATAATTGTACTCGTGAGTACTTGCGCATCTACGTGATTGGTTATACGTAAGTCATTCAATAATTAAAAAGACAGATTGGTCTGGAGAGAAAAGATTGATGTGAGAAAAGTTTGGTAATTTTAGGACTTTATGTTGGCATCACTGGGATGGGCCCTGACCTTCTCGAGGATGAGCATTGTTGTGTTCATAACCTCAAAATTAAGTTGAGCGATGGCTAGTCGTCCTGAAAATTCCACATAGGTTGAACAACGTTCTGTGTTTCGTTTTGTACTCGCTGAAGGTGAAAAACCAGCTAATATATACTCTAGAATGACTAAAGTATGTGGTAAAAATTGTAGGAACCGCGAGAACTTTTACAAGTGGGTAGAACAGTTCAAACGTGGTCGAGGCTCAGTGACTGACAAACACCGTTCTGGCCGCATCAGTAGGAAAGGTCAAGTTGATTGTGTTTGGGGAAGCTGTATGTGAATTTTTTGTGATTATCTCGAAGAAAAGCGTATAATAAACAGCCAATTCTGCTCAGATATGCTTTTGAACAAGGTGAAGTCAAGTCATGAGAGAGAAATATGGATCACCAGCAAGGAGAGGTGTGATTCTCCAGCAAATCAACGCACGTCTTCACATTGCTCAACAAAGCTATGAAACCATCGACAAAATAGGTTGGGAGGTACTTCCTCACCCCCCTTGCAGTCCCGATTTAGCACCATCTAATTTCCACTTGTTTGGTCCACTGAAGGCGGTATTACGTGACAAGAAGTTCCATAATAACGAGGTTGTCAAAAAATGTGTGGAAAATTGGTTCAAACACCAAAATGAAGAGTTCTTTGCAACCGGTATCAAAAAGCTGGTAATCCGTTAGGACAAATACATGAATGTTGGTGGTGATTATATTAAAAAGTAGGAAAATTCCTGTTTTGTAAACATAAAAGTTTATTTCTCCAGATCAATTTATCTCTTTAAATATTGAATGCCCCTCATACCGTTGTTTGAGAATGTGTTTGTGCTTTTGTGTGTTTGCCTTCACCTGTATATCTGCGCGCGTCTGTCTGCGGTGTGTGTGTGTGTGTGTGTGTGTGTGTGTGTGTGTGTGTGTGTGTCGGTGGGCATGGGCCGCGCGATGTGGTGCAGCTGCCGACCTCCGTGCCGCTCGCTCTTTCGCCGCCCGCGCCGTGCCGCGCCGTCCCTGCGGACCGCATCAATCTTCGCGCTGTATAGTAACTCCCCCCGCCGCCGCCCCGCTTCGTATCCCCGCAGCCCACCCGCCCGCCCTCCAACCCACCACCAATTCGAAGTTGAGCACCTGGAAACCTGGCGGCGTTTGTTCATACTGTCATTCGTGAGAATGCTGCAATCCCGCTGCAGCAACTTTTCCGCGAAAATGGGGGCGAATTAAATGTCAAGTCAGATGGAGTAGTACTTTTTGTGAACTTATTGGTGGCAGAAGTTTTTCGTTTGCACTAAGTTGTAAATAATTGAATCACTCACAATGATTCACGTACACCGATAATTTATTCTTTTCTTTGTAGTTAAATCTACGATCTATTTTATACTAAACATTTATATTAAAATGCTTTCATCAATTTGCCATTTGTTTCCACGCCGGTAGTTTCTGAGAGTATTCAGGTGGGAAGAGACATAAATAAGTATATCTTTCTTTACTAACACAGAAACGTGGGCGCCTAGACAATTGCAATATTTCTGGAATGCTTAAAAATACGTCTTTTTCACCAACGCTCATTGAATCGTGAGTTTACGTTGTTCCAATATTTGAGCCCTCGCCGATTAAGAGTTTTGGTTTCGAAACCTTCTACTCCAACCCTCACACACATTTTTTATACAAGGCATTTTCAGCGATAATTTTTAGGAAAGGCGTATTATTCTCTTTGAGTTTTATAAAATATGTATACGTTCAAAGGATATTGACAATATTTTTCCGCATCAATGTCAATGCATTAATTTGTTGTTTATATAGTTCGAGTTTTCTCACAAAGAAAAATTAACACAGAAATAAAAAAAGCAGTCGAATTGTGTGCATTTTTATTGGGTGCATTTTTATTGCTGTGTTAATTTTTCTTTCTGAACAAATATAATCATTTCTTTTGTAAATAAAGAACAATTCACATGTTTCTGTAATGCAAATGTTTGCATGCAAAGTATTTTTTCAAACCAACGTGCATATTCCGGCTCCTCCATTTGGAATATACAAGGAGTTTATTAGACAAAATATGCTTAAAATGGTCATAAGAGGTTATTTTCGAAGTTTTGACTTTCCTCCCTGGACACCCTTCATAAGATATATATAAGATCATGTGATTGTATACATATTATATATACAGAAATTGTATATTCATGAGCACAACTGCATTCAACTAATGCATCGTAGTCCTGAAGGTGCTAAGATCCACGTGCAAAGATGGGTTGATCCCAATTTTCATAAAGGACCCATCTCTCATTGACGGAAAAAATCTTTGAGTCGTTGGAGACGCGGGGTGCCACGACCAGAGGCGCTGAGTCAGGTAGATTTAGATTAAATTTATTTCTAATTCCGCTAATAAGCTTGAGAACTTAGCGGCAGAATACACTAACTTAACATAATAGAACTTAACAAATATACAAAATTTTACAAAATTTACAAATTAACATGAACATTTCACCGCGCAAGCTCTTATAGCACTCCACTTCACCACACTTCACTTCACTTCACTTCACTTCACTACACTGCTGATCACTGAGTTTTAATGTGTTTCTTACACACTCGTTTCCCTTAACAACACTGCACTACACGCCACTGCACATAATAATAATAATAATAATAATAATAATAATAATAATAATAATAATAATAGTGATATTACAACATTCTTTACATATACTAGATCTAGATAAAATGTAACCAGCCAGGGGCGGTAATTCCGGCAGGTAATTTCATGTAAAAAAAAATTTGTTTCATGGAAGTTGATAATAAAAACCAATTTCAATCAATATAATTGACTGTTTTTTTCATCAACAGCTATGTGAAACAAAATGATAGAAAAACTTCCCGAACGGGACTCCGTGAGGTTCATTCGCAAAGAGAAACCAGTCCAAGACACGACGGATTACACCTTGTTTGTTTGGATTGGGGAACAGGAAGAGGTCTTATCGTAATGAATAGTCAAAGGACACAGCATGTAAGGCAAATAAAATCAAAACGAAAATTCGGTAAATTGAGATAGTTCGCGTTGAGAGCCTTAACAATGAGAGCCGCTCGAAGCGTCCGCCAACACGAAGCGGAGAACAGTGGATTTGAGAGAGAATCAATCTGCGGGCAGTTTGCGGTAACACGCGCCTTAAAAAACGCTGCTCTCGGCCGAATTTTATGGGCGGAGGGCAGGGCGAGGCGGTGGCGAACGCCCGCCACGAGGCCGAATCGCCCGGGGCGATCGCGCAGTGCATCGGCGGATGGCGTGACGTTCGTGGCAGGGCGGGGCGGGGCTTGAAGAAACGTCCTGGCCAATCATGTTCGTGTACAAACGACCGTTTATTGTGTTCGTGGTATACTTACAGAGAAGCGACAAACGTGTGTGCTCTTGAATCTTGTCTTCAAGAAGAAAATACGAATTTATCTGCGTTTCTTACATCGGGCATGTGTTATACTTCGGTACGTGCACCAATAATGAAGTGCCAGTGCTGGACTATACGTATAAATTCAACATGTGCGTGAAAATGTTTCGAGTGATAGTGCTCTTAGGGAAGTGGATGGGAAACTGCAATTCAAATCTTACTGTGTGTTTATGTGGCGGTATTCCATAAGTGTAAGTATCATCTAATTTTTTTTTTAAGTTCGTTTAGAAGTAGGTGATCGATAGTTCCTAATTCAGGAAACCCGTTGCATGTTCCATAAGATAATACGATAATAAATTATTGGTATTTAAGAGAAAAAATAACATTTGTTTCCGAAGCATGTTCGTTAGTTGTTTGGTTATGTTAAAGTAAATGCACTAGAATATTTCAAATTACTAAACAGTATAATGCAACTGTTATCAAAATGGTAACTCGAAACACAAACGCAGATCTTCTATCTAGATCTAGTATGTGTAAAGAATGTTGTAATATCACTATTATTATTATTATTATTATTATTATTATTATTATTATTATTATTATTATTATGTGCAGTGGCGTGTAGTGCAGTGTTGTTAAGTCAGGGAAACGAGTATGTAAGACACACATTATTAATAATATTGTATAAATCTTGTTCTTATATATAGTAAATTATTTCCTCTAACACTTTGTGCAGTCAGAATCCATTTTTTGTCAAAAATTACCACGAACTCCTGTTTAGATAGTTTCTATGAATACGACATAAGCCTATAATTATTATTAATTTGACATATTGTTGTTATTACTATTATTATTGTTAACGTATCGGCCATTTATGGCCACACCACGTTCTCTTCCGAGACCCCGGAGAGATGAACGTGTGTAAATATGAGGATCAGCTTTTCGGCTGTACCCCTTGATAAGACAAGGTTGTTACGTCTTGAATTATGAATAATGTTATAGGATGATAATGAGGGGTGAAGGGGCAATCACATTATTATTATTATTATTATTATTATTATTATTATCATCATCATCATCATCAGAATCCTTGAAATTACATCGCTCGAAAGGAAGAATAGTCGAACAGTTGCAATAGGAAAGTACAACAAATGTACAACACGGAATACCAAAAATCCCGAAAATATTGTTCAGTGTTATTTGTACTTATTTTCCATGAGAAGTAAAATGAAGAAGGTTTACAAATTCTGGAACAATACAATTACTATTCTCTGCGAATACAGAGTTAACCATATTTCTGATCATGTATTGGAATTTTTTTGTTGACCAAGAACTAGACATGCATCCGTATTGTGGTGGACGAAAATGGCGTTAAATCTTGCAAAACGATCCAAAAAGTATTGCGACAAATATTTGAGTAAATAATCACTGAACATTTTACTTTCTCGCTACTGCTCGCTACGCAGTATAGAGAAAGTATTGCAATGCTGCGGAAAAAGAACGGCGAATTTTCAACAGAAAAGTTTTTATTGCTGGATCCTTGTAACGAAAAACATGATAAATCTTGTTCTTATATATAGTAAATTATTTCCTCTAACACTTTGTGCAGTCAGAATCCATTTTTTGTCGGTCTTTGATGTCGAAAAATTGATTGACAGCAAAACGTCAGTCTATCCGTCCGTGTGTCTGTCTCTCCATGTAAACAACCCTGTGAACAACGCTAGCGCTTAAACCGAACACGGAATTTTCACCAAAATTGATTGACGGCAGATTTTTTGATTAAATGTAGGCCTCTGATAGCGTAAAGGACGCTTAAGAGAACAGTGCAGGTAACATTTTCTTCGCAATCCCTGATTTTGCAAAAATAGCCAAAATTCACACTATTTCGGCGTCGTACAACTACAATAATGAAGATAAAATTGGTTTTCTTACTGAAATATGTTCATCTGAAACATATTTCAAATAAAGTCGTGTTAAATGTTTCTAAAATATGAGAATTTTTGGAGTAATTTAACGCAAAACATAGGCAGTTATTAGTTTTTTTACACAAGTATTTTCTTAGAAATGGTTTCAAATTTTTCTTTAAAGTTTTCCGCGTATGTAGCTAAGAACAGTAAAAATAATGGTGATGGTCCTGTATTGGGCACAATATCTGTATTTTCGAAAAATGAAAAAAATATCGAAATTGTAAATTGGAATTTGTGCGCTTCATTTGAAGCGTTGTCAGTTCGCAAAATGGAAACCCAGTGATTTCAAAACTCTTTGAATTCATCCCTTTGTTGTGGGTCGTTATGATTGTATGATAATATTTTTTATGAAAGGAAATAGATTGAAGGAAGGTAATAAATTTAACTAAGAACTAATAGACTCCTTTATTTAAAAAGTTTTGAACGGTGATTATTGTATTCAAAATTTGAAAGCTCACTTGAATGTAATCAAAGCTGGATTATGTGAAATTATTGTTTTTTCTGTATTACGGGTTGCAAATACTCTTAACACTTAAATTTATTCACGGCTGTTTCATTTATAAAAGTTAGAAATGACTACTGTTCCTGGCTACCAAAGTAATCATACTGCAGGTACTTATTTGAATAGAAATTGACTTTTTCGTTATAACTGAGTTTTTATTATGGCCGAAATTACAATATTTAAATATTTCATAACTATTTACAATGATGCGAGAAAGTATGTGCAGGTTTATCAAGGTAATGTATCAAACGAATGTTGAACAATGCGTTTATATACACTCACTAATATTGGCGTTTAAACAATATTTGCGTTTATACAATACATGTACATTATTTTACAACACTTTGCCAGATGACATTAAACGATTAAATTCAATAGAAAAGTTTAAATCATAAGTGAAATCGTTTCTGCTGCATAACTGTTTCTATACAATTAGAGACTATACTGAGCATCACAAGAAAAGTAACATTAATTTTAACAATGATACATAATGCATTATTTACCATTTGGACTGTATAAATGAGTATAAACAACCTGTAACAACTATTGTACTACAGCTTCCGGGTCAATGACCCCCATCTCGATCAGGTTTTTCATCCAGTTTCCCTGATCCATTGAGCAAATGCTCAGATGGCCCCTTGTTTCGCTTCTGGACATAAATGTAACTTCATTTTCTGTGCACGTCTTCTAGAATTCAGTGGGAAATACAATTATTCAAATTATCGTTTCCATGTTGTCGCGGCAGGAAGTAATGAGCCAAAATTTATTGCTTATTTCTCTTTGAAAATAGATTTTATTACATGGGAGTTTTTTTTCTCCCTTTCAAAAATTCAAAATTTAAGTAGTATATGACTTAGTGTAGGGATCACAGGATTTTGAAAATGTGCACACAATTCACTTTTCCCCATAGCACGTCATACGCAGTTTTTAACTGTTTCTTGACGTAAAATAAAAAAAAACAGCTACCTCCTCTTCTTAGCGTGAAGATACGTGAGCACGATGTTCTTCGCAAGTAATTACATGATGAGAAGATTGTAATGTGTATCCCACTGAATTTAGCATGAACACTTGCAATGTTACTACTGTGAGTACCACCTGTTTCACTAGGTTTAAGCCCAGCATTGAAGTTTGAAGAATGCGCCATTGCGGGAGTCTGCACAACACACCCGCTCGTACTTGCAGACACTGAGCTCTTGACTGCATAGTTAATAAGATTGCATTTTATTTTTTATTTATTTATTTTACGTCAAAAAACAGTTAAAACTGCGTATGATGTGCTATGGGGAAAAGTGAATTGTGGGCACATTTTCAAAATTCTGTGATCCCAACACTAAGTCATATACTACTTAAATTTAAAAAAAAATATCGCATGTAATAAAATCTATTTTCAAGGATAAATAAGCAATAAATTTTGGCTCTTATCCATGTTGTCCTTCGGAATAATACTTCCTGCCGCGACAACATGGAAATGATAATTTGAATAATTGTATTTCCCACTGAATTCTAGAAGACGTGCACAGAAAATGAAGTTACATTTATGTCCAGAAGCAAAACAAGGGACCATCTCAGCATTTGTTCAATGGATCAGGGAAACTGGACGAAAAAACTGATCGAGATGGGGGTCATTGACCCGGAGGCTGTAGTATTATAGCATATTAATTGAGAGTGAGCGATGCAAACACGCGCACTGAAAGAAAATGTTCTCCTGACATAGTTTAAAAAATGCATGATTGCATGCTTGAATGAGTGTGATCATACCTATTGCTACAATAAATTATTAAATATAAAATTAAAATTATGACGTTCAAGGCTGAGCTGATGCACACGTAAGAAGAGCGTGCATGTCAAAATGCACAATTTTAAGTTAAAATAATTTTAAGAGCTTGCTCCGACAAGAATTTGCGCACATTTTCGCAAGTGCGTTAGATAAAAGCTTTCTTGATGGTTATTCTAATACCTTTTGGCAATTCTATTTTTGTAAGACCAGAAGAAAATAGATCCGTCGACACCTTCATGGCCGACATTATTATTATTGGTATTTCAAACTTCTTCAATACTCCATACATTCTGAATTTCTGCTGCCAAGTTCTGATATTTAGGTATCTTTTTGATTCTATATTTTGAGGTTATCCATTAATACCCAGATTTCAGTTATTCTCATTTCTGCGCTTTTAGTTTGGTTTCTTATGTATAAAACCCAATAAAATAGCTAGTTTAGAATCTTACACAAACATTTAAATAATAAATGAGGCAAATTATATCATAGTTTAGTTGATATAAATTAACTTTAACATACTTGCTAAAGCATCAAGTATCCCTTCTCTTAGGGATACTTGCCCCACCAATTGGGATACTTGTCCCATGTTTTGGAAAAGAGAACTAATGCAACAATTACTAATAACAATAAGAAAA